>BMAO01004588.1:0-132826 GCA_019973975.1 Trichonephila clavata
AGTCTTCTCGTTTATCGTAAATGTTAGTAACTATTTTATATATTTTTAATTAACTTGTATACATCAAGAAAAATTTGCTTCGTAATTGTTAGTATTTGTCTGTATTAAATCAAGATATTTTGGATAAAATTAATATTTAGGTTTAAAGTTGTCTTGCTCGCCAAAAATGATTATATCATTTATATAACGAAAAAAGTAATATTTAAGTTGTCTGTGAAACTGTTTTCAAAATAATGTAAATATAAATTGGCAAGACAGTTGCTAGCTGGGACCACCTTGTGTAGACCCTTAATCTGTTGATAATAATTACCATTATGATAAACATGATACTCTCTTTAGAACTAACCTAGTAGAGAACCAAATCTATCATAGTTGACATTTTTTAAACAATTATCTTTATGTAATTTTACAAATGTTTTTATCATATCATCAATATTAAATTGATTAAAAAGATCTCCAAATCTAAACTAAATACTGAAAATATCTTTTATCTTTAATTTGAGCAATAAGTTCTGTACTATTTTTAAGAATGGTTATTTTTTTTATTATTGTATCTTGTAACATTTCATGTAGAATTTTGTCTGATTTGCTGATATATGTATTAAAACCTTTAGTGACTGTTCTAAACTTTACTGGATCTTTATGAAATTTAGGAGTAAGAAATGCATGTGGAAATTAAAATTATTATTAATTTGTATTTTTAATTGTTTATGAAAAGCAAAATTCGATTATTTATTTCTCTATCAGAAATTGATGACCTAATAAAAAGCTGTATTATTTTCAAAATGTTTGTTTGAGCATTAACTATAATAGTATTTTACAAATGAAGGCAAAATTTCCAGGCACTTTATCAATATAAACTATAATAAATTTATTTTGTAATTTTTTAATCTGATTTTTAATTTATTAAAAAAATGTTATTATCATTACTAAAGTTATATTTATTAATCTGTTGTGTAATGTTACATTTAAACTCTGTGAATGCCTCTATAGACATATTATATTTAACAGCAATTTTGTAAATGAATTGCTCAATATTATTATATAACTGATTTTTGATAATTTTATTATTATTGGAAATCATAAGTCTAAAACCAGTACCTTTATCATTATATTTCTAAGATTATTGTCTTTTACAATATTGAGATCAGCAGTAATAACATGCTGGTGATAATTATCTTTGAATTCTTTAAATTCATTACAATAGAATATTAAATTTTCTTGCTTTATAGGTGCATTATAATTAAAAATTGATCTACCTATTTTTTTACTATATTTAAAAGCCTTTTTTTTTTAATAGTGATATTTTGAATTGGGAAAGTTGACATATGTTTTTTAAAAATGCTAGAAAAATTAATATTATCATAAGATTTATTCATATATAATAATGTACAATATTCTGTTCGTTATTTTTTATTTACATTGACTTTTATTTTA
Organism: Trichonephila clavata; assembly: GCA_019973975.1. Lineage (NCBI taxonomy): Eukaryota > Metazoa > Arthropoda > Arachnida > Araneae > Nephilidae > Trichonephila > Trichonephila clavata. The sequence continues at coordinate 1,438 of BMAO01004588.1, forward strand.
TGTTTATGCTTCAGAAATTTGTGAATGTCTCTTATGATATGTAAAGCATATATATAGATTTATCTACCTATCTATCTATATATATATAGCAGTAAATAATTAAAAAGAAGACTAATAAATCCCAAGAATCTTATATATATATATATATATATTAAAAAAGTTTTGCTAGAGGCAGTCACAAAGTTTATGTGTGTAAGCCCTTAATCACACGACACACATCAAACCAGTAACTCACTTCCACCCAAACACACGCGTTTGGGTGGAAGTGAATTCTGAACTAAGCCTATCGATCGCGTTTGTGATATGGAGTTTTAGCTAGATCAACAGGTTTGAAATTGATGAATACCTTGTCCTTTATCTACCCCCGCTAGAAGAGATTCCAAGGTATTAAGTCAGAACTTCTGGTTGACCGTTGAATAAGAAGCATGCTATAGTCCGCGGCTAGTAAAAGCCATCTGTGGAATAAGTGTTCTTCAAGGAATCTCACACACACACAGGTTGTTCAAACAAAGTGGATGAGCTCCATTAAGTTGAAGAATAAAGTTGTTAATGACGTCCGCAACTGTGGCATCAAGCAAATAATTAACATATCTAAAAGAATGGCCCCTGGGATGGTTTTCTAAATTTAAGAGCTCAAAATGGTCTTAAATTCAAATGAGAAGCCACTTGGATTCCTTTAGTGGGCCTTGGACGATCCACGGGTCACAAGTTGAAGAACCTTCTTTTGAAAAAACATCTACCTTAGGTTCATGGAGAGGTGCATGCCATTGACTGTTTTCTATTTTACAAATCTGGAAAGTGTGTACTTCTTTATGAATCAACCTGTATAGTGAAATTGTTGGGTTTTTAACATTAAATTTCAAACTTTAAAGATTTTAGTGGTTTTTGTATTTCCATTTTAAAGACATGTGCATTTTCATTGATGTTTGGGAGTTAAGTTATATTTTAAACTTAGTTTTTTTCATTGTTATAACATTGTGGTGAAACAAAAATAGTTCACTCCGGTTGCCATGGACAAGGACTCACTCGTCCGGCTGCGGAAGACTCACTAAAAATATAACTTCTTTTGTTTTCTTTGTATTAATTTTATTTTTGTGTCTCGCTCTTATTTTTTTTTATAATTATAATGCAGTCGATTCATCACTAGAGGGCACGGTGTCGTTTGATCATCATCATGTGATTACCAACGTGCGATCAAGTAAACAATAACAGCAGATAGTATTACACTTGTGGTTGTGCGCTAACTTTCGAATTTCCTTACATTAGGATTTTATAGTTTTAAAAGATTTTAATAATCTAAATTTTTAATATATTTTCTATTATTTTGCTTTTCGTATAGTAATGAATTATATACATAGTTTTAGTTTATAGTATTAGATTTAAACTTAGTTTACACTCCTGTTCTTTGACTTCGTGCCTTGTGTTTTTGTATACATTTAGGCTTAGCTATTAGTTTGTCAGTCACATTTTGTTTTAAAAATCTATGGATCATTCAACTGAACAAAAACCTGTATACTTAAAAATTAAGTAATAAAATGTAGAACAGGAGAAACACTTGGTGATGTCAATTTTTTGGCGCCTGGAATCGATCGCCAAGCAACATAATTTCGCGATAGGTGTTCCGAGAATTTACGAATTGTAATTTTCAATAAAAATAGAAATATTATTGTGAAATTAAAACATATTGAAAAAGCTATCATTAATGCATATAAAAATATAAATTATTTGCTTTTTTATGTAAATTAAAAAAAAGACCATTTTGTTATATGATAGTAGATGACAATCTGAAAATGCCGCCAAAATACTCAGTGGAATCAAACACGAATGGAACACGTGGCTATTTGCTTAGCCCACAATCATGTGCTGATGACGTCAGATGAATCAAGTCCATTCTTTATTTCTTTCGTGCCTTTATTTTATTGTTTTTCTGTTTATAAAAGTTAACTGTAATTGTAATGATGGGAAGTTCTGGAACTGTGGATGGTAATATGTAAGGAGAGGGAAAATTCAGTTTAGAGAATAAAGTCGTGAATTGTGTCTAGAAAGAGTTGTTTTCATATTATTTGAGTATCGAATTGCCATATTAATTTAATCTACGCGATAGTTTTTCGGAGGCACTGGTAAAATGAAATTAATATTAAGTAAAATAAATACTTCAAAATAGCTACTCAGAAATCTATGAATTCAAGGACTTACTCCAGAATTTTGTGCATTGCCAGATACGATTAGAGGTATTAGAAAAAAGACTGATGCAAGAGAAACTACGCTTCTGGATGTCAGTACCACTCCGTTAATTTTGTAACAATACCAATACTGACCTACCAGGTACCCATAAGCCCTTGTATTTTCTCGGGAGGTAAACAACAATACTCTCACATATGGTTGAAGGACTTCGAGGAATATCCGTCTATAACCGTTGGGATGATCAGTTATGCTTGGCGAACGTTGTTTTCTATTTCACCGTAACAGCTTGACAGTAGTACGATAACAATGAGACACATATTCTTAAATTGAACTAAGTTTAAAAACTTACTAAATAATGCGTTTTGTTGAACTTATAAAGTACGATGAGACGCTGAGAGAGAGTTACTTACACGATAACAGCGATTTGTAGAGACGTCTGAATCCGACATTCAAGATAAACTTTCCTTGTGCCGGAAAGCTATCATTTCTATGTCGGAAGATGAGAAAGTAGCCATCTCATCAAAGGCATAGCGGAATATTTGTACCAGACACTTATTGTTCAGGATATTGGCCAGTTGATGAATTTATAAAAAGGTGCCGGCACGTCGAAAGTGTTCAAATAAAGCGTATCACACGAACACGATTCCAGAGGATACCTGATACTTCGGCAGTATCGGTTCGAAACCAACCTTAAGGACATAACATCTTTAATTCATGATATTGTCATATAAGAAAGAAATGTTTTACACTAAATATAATACAACAACAAGGAAGAACATGATTCAACTGCTGACAATGCATCTATGGTACGAGAAGTGGTTACGGAAACTACTGCACATTTTAACGCCCCCAAACGACGCAACATTGTTCCTCGACACAACACAGCTTCTCAATACAGAGCCACAGTTAAGTCGCGACCAAGACGTGAGGTGAGAAATACTACCGCACCAAAAAGGAAACAGACCTTTGGAGAACCCATAGCAACGTACCTCTCTGCTATCACTGCTGACGCACAGGACACGTTTTGAGGTACTGTAGAGAGAGATGCCGTGTATTTTGGGATACTAGTTCCACTACAAGATTCAACTTACGACGAGAACGTAAACACTGACTCAATACAAAATTTTGAAGACTATGCATAACCAACTTCTTCCAATTTTAGAAGCAATTCACCATATGCTCTACATTACCGCATCCGCCGACAATCAGAGTCGCCTTTACGCCGTAGATCCATTCTCCACTCCGATTAAATGAGAAAAACTACCTCAAGCGACCTGTGTAGGAAGTGAATCCGCAAAATAATCCGACATATATTACAACGTAATTGAAAAATAACAAAACAAATGTCACTGTAAATGGGCAGTGTATAAAAGCTCTTGTCGATTCAGGTGCTGATTACTCCTCTTGACGTAATTCTTACACATGACACGGAAAATCATTGCGATATTTGTGTACAATAGATGATAACTGGGACTGAAGAAGCTAGACAACTCGCAAAACTTCACATTCTGGATGCTAGATCCTAAAATAAGCAACGATACTACAAGATACATCGATCAGTTAATTGTAATGTTGGCAACATAATTTGGGTCTTTACACCAATGCGGAAAGTTGGACCCTCCTAAAATCTCCTTGGGTGCCACTTCGGTCTTTACAGAATATCTCGACTCCTTTCGGACGAAACGTTTGAAGTACAAGGTTCAGAAGTGAACAGTAGTCGACGAAATAAAAAGGATAAAGCCCACGTCCTGAGAATTAAGTCCTACCTTGACCCAAAGAATCGAGTAGACGAGATATTATACAGTGTTCCCCGAACTTTTGAACAGGGAGAAATGTAGCAAAAAAATAGTTCACTCAGGTTGCCTTGGATTCAGACTCACGCGCCCGGCTTCGGGCGACTTACCAAAAATATAACTTTGATTTTCTTTCCATTAGCTTTTTGTTAATACAATAAATAATTTGTCACGCGCTTATTATTTTTATTAATTGCAATTCTTTATTTCTTTCGTGCTTTTATTTTTATTGTATTTGTAATTATAAAAGTTAGCTGTAATTATAATTATGGAAAGTTCTGGAACTTTCGATGGCAATATGTAAGGAGAAGAAATATTCAGTTTAGAGAATACAGTACAGAGTTCTGTCTGGTAAGAGTTGTTGTCATTTTAATTGAGAATCGAAGTTCTATATAATATAATCTAAAAGACAATATGTTTAGTTTAGTTTGTTATAATATCTTTCAGAAAGCTATGGTGAATAACTTGATTTAAAAGCATTTAAATTTGAAGCTTAGGAGAATTTGGATGCTTTCAGATTGGCTTACCAGGGTGCAATAGGAAGAAGGTTAAACCTATCAAATTCGTTTAACACCACTTATCGGTCAAAATCCGAGGTTGCACTTGGTTTATTTATAAAGTTTTTAGCTATAATTTTTTTTTAAACTTTAGTATTTCCTTTTTACTTTTTATATTTTCTCCCTTAATATCTTTCATTTTACTTCTTGTATTCACCCATTATATTTTAAATTAATATTTTGTATTCTGGAATTCCAGTGATTTACGACTTGTCCTTCCTTATAGAATTATGATTAAATGAGATATAGATTTAAATATATAAGTATATATAAATATATATTAGTAATGGGTATAATACATATATAACGAAGTCTGGGAAGATTTTACAATCCCTTCTTCAAAATACTATTGATAGCTTTCAACACACAGCAATAATTAAAAATAGCTTAGAGATTGTTAGAGTCACGAAGGATATGACAGTTTTTTCCATGCACGCTTTGACTTCGAGGACCTTTTTAATTCTATTGATATAGATGATATGATTAGAGTTCTACATTTAATTTATGATAAATATGATTTGCATAATTCAATAAAAAAGGAAAAATTTGATATCCTGGTTAATCTTGTTTTACAAGAAAATTTCATAGCATTTGATCAAAATCTTTTTAAACAGATCAGAGGATTACCTCAGGGTGGTCCTGCCAGTAATAGTTTAGCTAACTTATATTTACATTTTTTTGAAATTGATCATATTTTTGATGATCTTTCTTGTTATACCGTTATATAGATGATGTAATAGTTTTTGGTAAAAATAGTGAATTCAAACAAAATATTATGTTCTACCCTGACAATCTCAACCTTCTTAAAACTAATTTTAACTCTAATATGGTTGAATTCCTAGATTTAGACTTGCATCTTATTGACAATAGAGTAGTCTGTAACATTTATGACAAGAGAGATTCTTTTAGTTTCCATGTAATTAAAATTCCTGTATGGAACAGCAATTTGCATCTATCAATTTACAGAAATATTGTTTTGAATTTTTTACTTAGGAATGATAACTTAACTACCACAAAATAGATAATTTTAATAATATCAAGAAATTCTTCCAATGCTGCTTAGATCATGACTATCCTTTTAACTTCTTAAGAACATATATTCATCACAAATACATTAATCGTCTTGCTATTTCTGATTTCAAAACCACCATAAAAAATAGGATTTCAAAGTCAGCATTTTAGTGGTTTTGCTGTGAAGATTCTGTTTTAACACTCTTCACACAGTTTATTTTTTAAACACCCTTCTTAAAAATCCTATAATATGAAAAATTTCTACATTTTTAGCAACCAAACCAAATTTCTACATTTTGACAACCAACCAATTTTCTACATTTGTGACAACCAACCAAGTTATAGCCTACAAATTTGAATGTAATCTTTCTTGGCGTCTTCCTTACAAGCTGGTATAAAGGATGCGTTTAAGTGCAATTTAGATTTTTAACACAACATATATAAGCTTTCCATCGGTTTCAAGAGTGTTGGATCTCCTGGAATAAGCTCTGTGAGCAGAAGTTTTAAAATCTTTTTGGAAGAATCCTTTTACTGGGTAATTCTTTTGATATTTTTCTGCTTAAACATTTTGGGAGAATTTTTGCTTAATAGTAGTCGGTTGTTCTTTCATATTTCTATGAGATTTTTTATACTTTGGATTTTTTATATTTTGGATTTTATATACTTTAAATTTCTATTTATTTTATTTTGGTCTTTCCTACCGAGTTGCAAAGGGGGAAGGTTGGCGCCTTCAAACTAGTTTAACCCCACTTATTCGGTCCTAAGTCCGAAATTGCATTTTGACTCGCTAGGTTCTTATTTGTATTTCATTAGATTTGATCTTAATTTTTTTTTTCCCTGTTATGTTCTATTTTATATATAAATTTTTTCCATATATATATATATATATATATATATATATATATATATATATATATACAGAGAGAGAGAGTTAATGATCCTTATTATTTAATATTAACAGTATTAGAGTTGGCAACACTCCGGAAAAGCAATCGCCGTCTTCTAGTTACATAGCCCATAAGCTCCATGATATTGGCACAGTGACGGGTACAGACTACTTTTATGTGTGTGGGATTACATTTCAAGAAAGAATTAGACGCTCTGAGGAGTAATTTTTTTTAGTTGAAAATCAAAAATCTGTTTGTCTTTGGGGCAGTGCATCGAACCTTCCTTCCCCCCCCCTTGTGTACGTCACTATAATGGTACTATGAATAAAAACTAAAGAATAGCATTAAACAGTTTACTTTAATATTAGCTCTATTATGAAATCCTTCCTGGTTTGTGTGTATGTCGTTTAAATTTATAACTGCATATTTATGCTTTCTTGTAAGAACTTTTAGCTATGAAGGTCTCATTAAAACTCATACAGTAGAACGTCGTTTATCCGAATCAATTGGGACCGGAAACCGTTCGGATACGCGATTGTTCGGATAACTGAAACCCGAATGCGATCCATTCAGTATATGATACTGGACACTATACAAAATTTAAAATCATCACATAAGGGGAAACGTACTTGAAGAAAAAGCAAAATAGGTGCAAAATGTCGCAATTTTACCTTTATTGTGGAAAATAATCACTTATTTTTCGCAGTATCATTGTACGCCTTCGTTTTTTCACTGCAAGGTCTCTGATTCTCTTCAGCAGCAGTTGTTGAGTAGGGCAGCTCTCTGATTGTTGTCTCTAACGCAGAAAAAAGTCAGCATTTGATGGACCCTTGCTACTTTCATTGTTGTGTGTTGTCCTCATCTTCATCCATTTCATCGTCGATAGGGTCGGATTCTTCTTGCACAGAAGCCACTATTTCGCCATTATTTAGCATTTGAAATCCACAGTCTTCTGCATCGCATGCCATCCAGGTTTCTACATCAACAAAACTCAACAAAAGAGCACGTATACACCCCCTCACTTGGAAAAAACTGACTTAATATTCCACGCAGTTGTTTATCAAATCACACAGCTGATATTCCCCAAATATCCCTCACCTTGGGTTTTCCCGTCACTTTTGGCCTCACAGGAAACAAATGTTGAGCTGTTCGAAAACTTATCCGGACTTTGGTTCTTATATTTGACGCTCCGGATAATAAACATTCAGATAAACGTAGTTCTACTGTATTCAGTCACTCTTGCTAACTCAAACCTTCTCGATAATTCGAAGTATATGCTCAGTCTCCAAAAAAACTCTTGATATTTCGAATTAAAACAATACGTTTTGGTACACTCAATATTTCAAAGTAAAATCTGAGGCTGGTCAGACTACAACACGTAATAATTCGAAGTTATCTTATATAACTCTCGATAATTCGAACACCCACTATCATGCAGAGTTTTCTAGCAAACTGGTTCTATCTTATGTGTTTTGTGCTGTATTGTCTCTTCGTATCTTCTCTATAACGTAGTCCCTTTGATAACCATCTGTCTCTCATGCTTTCTTTGTGTTTCCCGGTTCTTCAGGCAAAAAGAGACTTTTGTTTATTTCCTTCTTCAAGTGGACAGTCCTGGTCGCACCTGTTGTCCGCCGTCTATATCTTTCGTTCCGTCATATATGTTCAGAAAAGATGGTCCACTATTGTGAAGAAGAGATGTGTGTAGGATTTTGTATTTTGCGTCGGAGTGACATGGCGATTTATGACTCATGTGTGTGACTTATGACATGTGGCACCAAATAGGTCACGGGCTGGACTGAATCCTGTTTTGAAGAACCTATGGTGTTGGGAACAGTGTCTGAGTAAACCGATAATGCGGATTAAACAAACTTTTAAATATATTATTTTTTTGGAGAAAAAAAATATGTACAGTATGTATTTTTTTAATAATTGTTTTAATACATAAATGTATTCTTTTAATAAAGGACTTTTAACTTCTGAATGGTATTTATATTGTATATAATATGCTTTTTAAAAATACTTTAAAATATTTTTAATTATATGTACTATTTGTGGTTTTATTACATAGTTTCAAATTTAAATGTGTTAAAATAAAAATGTCTCTTCGTGTATTTTGGGAGATTTTTCCGGCCCTCTTTCTAATTTGAACTCCTAATAATTCGAAGTTTTTCATTGTCCCTCCAACTTCGGAATGCGGGATTCCCAGATTTCAAGGGTTTAAAAACAACTTTAGTTGCCTCGGTTTCCGACCAATCGGGTTGCAGTCTCTTAGAGGAGATTTCATTGGCAAACTTTGAAAGAAAACAGCTCTGAGAGCAGGGTACGCTATTGGTCTGACAGCTCTACACCCATTGGAGGAGAGAAAACCTGACAAAGTTAGTGTGGAAAAAGTTTGAAAAAATTGAAGAATTGATGAAATTAGATAAAAAATAATAGTGAGAATTTAAGAATAAAATTTAGTAAAAAATATTTCTGGGCCTATTGCAAAGAGGATTTAAGAGGTATTTTTTGATTCTAAAAAGAGATCTATTGTCATGGTTGTCAATGTTATTGAAAAATTTAATAGCGATATTTTTAATAATCTCTCTTATAGTTTTTAAATTAACAGCATTCCTTAAATTATCGTTCCTCATGAACCAGTCAACTTTTATGATGGTTCGAATTATTAAATTTTGAACTCTTTCAATTAAATTAATATTGGGCTGCATGACCCCAAATTGGGCAGGCGTAGATGAGAGTGAGTCTTAGGATTAGCGTATAAATAGTTTCTAGATGATTCTGTTCCTAAACCAGCGTGTTCTGCTCTTAAACAACCTTACTCACCCAAAAATTCCTACGAGTTACAAAAGAGTTCGCTTTGTTTTTATTTATCATTCTATTAATTTTTAAGTTTAACTTTGCAGACCTGATATGTATATATTATTCAATCACATATTGTGTGAACATCGTTTTGAAGTAATTAATGTGATAGCACCAGATGAGTGAAATTCCGAACAAGAAACTTAACGGTCATTTTATTCTGAAAAGAACATGAACATTTGATGGAAATTCTAAAACAAGATAAACTATTCATAGAAATTTCAAAAACTTCGAAAATTTGAAATTTTATTGCGTTTATTATCAAGTACAAGTTTACACAAGATAACATAAGTAAAAAAAATCTCTTTCAAGTTTGAAATTCCTTAATTTCAAAGATTAAAAAAATCTAGAGGATTTTCCCTTGAAGTCATAAAAGTGGTTTTAAAATTTCTTTCGGAAATCCTTTTCGATAAACATTTTCTATCAAACAGAAAACACTTAGAACTCTAGAGATTAAAAATTCAGCCTTAATTTTTCACAGAACTTAATGAATCGGAAGAAGACTTGTTCTTCAGAACACTAAAAGTTTTTAGCAACTTCGATGACGCATTTTTTTACGCTGAAGAAAGATTTACCTTGATTTATGGAGCCCATTTGGGAATAGTAATTTTAACATGTTTTAGAGGATTAAGCGAGCTTTTGTGTAACGAGTGCGGTATATTTTGAAAAATTCATTGACTACGAAATGTCAGGAAGGAGGAATTTATAAGTGATTTAAAAAAGAATTGTTTTATCAAAAACAATTTCTTTCGTGTTTAAGTGAATTTGTGGTAGATACAAGAGAATAATACGATGTATTCTTATCTGAGCTTTGTTTAAAAATACTAGACTTGAAAATGAATTAAAAATAAATTAAATAATTGCTCTATAAACTTTATTCTCATAAAATAAACACAAAATTAGAAAATAACTTTCAAAGACAGAATTCTATAAATACACTTCAGAATATTTCATTAATCATTTTTTTTTTAGAATTCTATTTAGTAAGATTTATACACAGCAACAAAATATTAAATTCTTCTAAAAGCAGCAGATGCCGAAATTTAGAACACTTTGAAGTTTATACATCTTTCTCTTTCCGCGTTTAAAAAAATCAAACTATATCATGCAAGGCAGATATCTATATATTATTAAAAATATTGAATATTAAATTGAAAAATTAATTCAAAAACCTTATAATGCACTAAGAACTACTTTTTTTGTAAGTGAAAACTAAATTTTGTACGATTATAGATAGCTAATGGAATGCAAAACTTATTAAACCAATCACAGTCGTTGTTCTGAGAAGTAATGACTATGAGCTTTTTATTGCAGTCAAGATTTGTTACCTGAAACACGATTTCATACACTGAAGTGCCACTGAATTAGGGATACCTACTTAGTAATGAGTTGGGCCTCCTCTGGCCTTGACAACGACTTCCACACGACGAGGCACAGATTCAACAAGTTTCTAGAAATGTTCCACGGGAATGATTTGCCAAATATTGGCTAAAGCTGTACATAATTCAGTAAGGTGCGTTGGTTCTGTGTGATGGTCTTTCACACCTTGTTCCAAAACATCCCAAAAATTCTCAATAGTATTTACGTCTGGGCTCTAGTTTAAGTGGCCAATTTATAGCAGAAAATTCAGAGGAATGCTCATCCAACCAGCCAGTAGCCAACCGGGACTTGTGAGAGGTACAGTTGTCTTGCTGGAAAACTCCATTACTGTGCGGATAAAAGAGCCCCATAAATAGATGGAGGTGATCACCCAGCAACTCTACGTATCAAATGGCATTGAGAGAGGTTGGTATACGCACCAAAGATCCCAAACCATGCCCTTGTACAGTTCCAACCTGGCATACAGGATCCATGACTTCATGAGCCCGACGCCAAATTCCTAGCCTCTCGTCGGCGTTATGTAGTCGGAATCGAGACGCATTGCTCCATGCTATTCGTTTCCAGTCTTCTACACTCCAGTCTCTGTATTATCTTGCCTAGGCAAGACGTGCAGCCCGATGGCAAGCATTGAGCAATGGTACTCTCGTAGGTCGACGGTTCCCGAAAAACATACGGTGAAGCGAGCGTTGCTCAGTCCGTTTACTGACTGTACGACTGGCACCGTCATTCAACTAGGTAGTAATTTGAGCTGATGTTTGGATTCCCTGGCTACGTACAATACGTCTGCGACGTCTCTCACTACGCACTGCCAAGGCTAATTGTCCTTTCAGTTTGGCCAATCGCTAGTTTTTTGTCCACCATCCATGCATTCTTGGTATACTCTTGACACTCTAGTTTTGAAAATCCTAGCTGTTTGACGATTTCGGAAGTTGAATGACTCATGCGTCACACACCTACGATTTGTCCACAATCGAAGGCGTCTAAATCAGGCAGTTTACTTATACTGGCATTTTTAACAACTAATTTAGAACAACCACAGTACGCACTATATATGCAGTAACCACAGCGCCCTCACTTGCGCGTAAATGATGCACAGCGTTACACCATTTGTATAGCCCTTGCTATCCATAATTATTACTTTAGTGTATTTCACTTAATCTGTTTTGCCAAAAAATAATTTTTATGCATGATACAAACTAAAATTAAAAGTATAATTTGAATTGTTATAAAACATAAAAGTAGCTGCATTTGTTTTACAAATAATAACAAAACAATGAAAACAAGCATATGATTGAACACCTAAAAAAGAAGTAGGATTCTTACTTTAGTGAAAATGTTGCTTCATACGATGAAAATCGCAAGATAAGTACTACGTCATTACTTCTGGAATACTTAAATTCTACGTAATATAAATATAATATTGAAATAAAAAAATGGACAGATGGATTCTTATAAATAGCTTGAGTGGAGTAAGTATTTGAGTGAGTTTAAAAACACAACACAAAAAGAGGAAATTTGTCAAATTTAAGACTTCAAGCTAGGATTTCAGGCAAAAAGTCATTTCATAATTTACATCAATATCAGAAAATAATTCTGTAATTTTCTAGATAATATATTGACTGTAATGGATGGCAAACAAAATTTTTTTGGTCTGATTAAAATAAAATTTCCTTTGAAAGTGATGTTAAAAAATATAAGCAAAATGGAAAAGGAAAGCATTACTTACAAATTATACCGAATCAATATTACGCATTGAACTGGTACATAATGATATAGATTTATTGTTAAGTTTAGCATATTAATTTTATTCCGATATTTCCAAATAAATTAATGTGAATGCCTAGTAGATTAAGAAACTTTTTGTAACTGTTTGTAACTTACACCTTATAAAAACAGTTGGTTTGCTTTAAAAAATAATGAAACTTTTCAATGTTTTTTTTTTATTTTAATTATAAAACCCGGGACTGCGATAGGAAAAGTACAAGGAGAGAGCAATAGTTCTAATTTATGTATTTTTGGTGCTGATTTCCCTACAAGTTCAAGGCTCCGATACGAAACGTATTTCACACCAACCCTCTCAATCAGGTTTAATTTAACGACCTGACTAGAGATCTAGGTCTTTTGAAAGAGGCAACTAAATTGGTAGGCTCCAGATTGAAACGAAAAAAAAAAAAACCTTTATTTGAGGAAAGGAACCTTCTTTTTATTGTTACAGAATATCGAGAGAATAATGGAGGTTGCTTATGGATTCATCGAAAAGGAGCCTTAATACTGTTAATCTTCATCAGTGTTGGAACTTCTACTTCCACTTCTTCCGAAAACCGCTAACTGAACTATTAGCTATGACTGTAACTGTGTATGTTTACCTTTTTATAACAAAGCATGTAGAATCGAACGTTAAGAGCAACCACTCCCAACCTTTCCTGCTGTAATTGCATTGTATTAATACTCTAAGCTTTTTTTTCTATTTAACCGTAACATGTAATTAAATGGCTATTAAATTGTGTTTAGTAATACAGAGACTCATTATTGATTATGGGTGTGCTTAAAATATTTGGATTCAAGGAATATGTTTGCTCGGACAAGATCGATTTCGAAGCTAACTGCAAAAAAAAAAAAAAAAAAGGTAAGCTTTTACCTTAATTTTGTTGATATAGGTTTGTATAAAAATATAAATATTTGATACATATAAAATATATATAAAGATTAAAATATTTGAATATATAAAAATATTTGATACGAAAATATTTACAATTAATACCCAGTATGTATCTGTACTAGTTGGACATTCGGTTAATTTAAAGAAACACTATGGAAATATGACTCTCATCCTCAACAAAACAAAATATGCCGACCACGGTTGAACGATTTGTGGTGATTTTTAAGTTGCGTTCTTGCTTCTTGGCCAACATGGCAAAATATTCAAAGCTACCATAATTCATTTGTGAGTGGGGCAGCTGTGATAATACTCAACACTGGGTCAAAACTGAATGACTGAAAAGAAAATCTTAAACTAGGCACCATAGTTTAATTCTGAGCAGCTTAATTAAGACGAACAATGTATTGTTAATCCTTCTGCATATAATATTAGGTGTAATGAAGATATTTTCCAAGGATATTTCAGAAGAGAGGGATTGTTTCAAATACCTGTGCACAAATTTTCCAGGTTTATCCGAAGTCAAGTTGAAAAAGAGGGGATTTTTGTTGGTCCAAAAATCCGCAAGCTTATGAATGATAAAGAATTTGAGGCTTTCATGACAAAAAAGAAACAGAAACAGAACCTCAGTTGGTTGAGGCAAAATACGTTTCCTTCACTCACCTGCGGACACCTCCCCCCCCCCCTCCGAAAATTTAAAATTTTAGTGAAGAAAAGTTGAAAGATCCTACCAAGACATCATAGATATAGAGCACAAATATCCAGGAAAATGGAACAAAAACATGAAAACATGCTCTCGGACTACTTTTGGGAGTTAACATGATATTCCAGCGATTGAATATAAAAGAACATCAAAAGGAGTTTCAAGGGGGGGGGGGAGTACGCCTTTAAATAGAAGCTGCTGTTTAGTGTACGTGTATGAGAATATAAAGCGCCCTCTAGCGCTCATAGTGATTCAGTGTATCCATAGACTCTAAAGAGTGAGGAGTCCGAGTCGAGTCGTTCCGAGAAAATAAAAATTAGTCCACTGAATGAGACCTTTTATTGAGTGTTTCTGTGTAAAACTGAGCTACGACCCCCACAGCTGCTTTTTTTCTGCCTTTTGCGAAATTTAAAATTTATTTCAAATTTTCATGTACACAGGCATATTATTTTCTTGGTCAACGGTTTACTTTATGTAAACTATATTATAAAAAAGCTAATTAAAATAGTGTTGTTGTTTCTAATGTTACATGTCTGACGGTGTCAGATCAAGGCCCACGAAGGATTAAAATAGTATGTTGGGTAACTGTAAAGTAATTGAAAATAAAAAGTTTAAACTTCTTGTTTTTCTCTCAATCAAAAGCAATTCATGAAATTTGGGCAGTGGTTTTCATCCATTTACTGAAAGATCAATTTGCCTCATCAAGAATCGATATTTACACAGATTTAACTGGGAAAAAACCAGTGTTGCTAGATGGAACATGCTAAATTCACATAGAAAGGAATCCTTTTCAAACAAAATTTTAGGAAAAATATCAATATCAATTTTGCAAAAAAATTCTGACGTGATGGGGAAAAAATGGTGGCATTTTAGAAATCAGCACACTAAATAATTACATAAAAGTCACCGAAAGTTTTTTTTGTATTTTCCAAAATTTTTAGTTTCGCATGCCTGTGTAATTATCCACTAATGTTATAAGCCAGCGTTTCTCAAACTGCGGGGTGCACCCCTCCCTAGAAGGGCGTGATAACTCTAAGAGAGGGCGCGAGCATATTGAAAAGTCGAAAACAAAAGATTATTTTAAAAAATTATTAATTTACTGAAAGTAAACAAACAAAATACATTCTGACATAATAAAAAATAAAATTAACATTTACACCGATATAATACTGCAAATATATATTTTATTACCAGTGACCCGATGGGCTTGTCCCCCCCCCCCTATATAAAATTATTCACAAAAAATTAACACTTATCTTCATAATTTGTACGGTTTATAAATAATCCCTGCCGATTAAAAGTTACATGATTCACTCCCCAAGGTCCCCTTTTCCACGTTGGTTCGCATATGTGATATTTTCGGGTGAGGGGGAAGAACAGAAATAAATAAAGAATTCTTCTGATATAAGTAAATCCTTCGCAAAAAATGCCACGATCCTTTTATTGCACTCCAGCACCTTCGGAATAATTTCATGGATAGCAGTGCTCAGAAAATATCGTACTTCGGAAAGACGTATATATACGTCTGGGGCATTCAACGTACCGGTTGAGCTAGATTTGTAGCTTTAGCGTCAAAATATAGTATTACTGAATGCAGTACATTGCTATTTGTAGGGAGTATATGAAAAAATGGAGCGCGATGAAAATTATGGTTGAATATTGGGTCACAAATATTGAAAGTTTGAGAAGCACTGTTATAAACATTAGTTTTCTTTCACTTTAATGACAATATTACAACACCAGTTTCACAGCATTACCACAATAAAGATTTCTAATAATCCTTTTTGAGGAATTTCTAAGCTGTTTATGCGTATGTGTATTTCTTTACAACAAATTTGAAATAAATTTCAAAGGAATGCTATTTATGCAACGCATTTCACGTTTTATTTGGTGGTTTATATTATTTTTGTATTGTATGTTATTTAGTCTTAACTGTACACGAATATTTAGAAAATTACACATTAATATAGTATTAAATCATTGCTATTTTTAAATTCATTTTTATAATAAAACTGAGGTTATTTGTTTTCAAATATTGCATTTTTTGAAGTTACTGAATTTTTTTAAAAAATTATTTTCAAAACATATATGTTGAAAGAAAGGTGATTTCATGTTTGATTAAGAAGAATAATCATGAATTTTTATGAGATTTTATATAGATTCTAAGCTGTATATTTCCCTCCCATGATTGATTTAAAAGTACATGCTCTCTTTAAATCTGAACATCGTTTCTTGTCAAATTTCATTCTCGACCTAGAAAATAACAGTCTTTTCAGCTACTTTACCTTTTATATAAATTTTTTCTTTCCACACGTTTAGAGTCAAAATAACGAAGAAAGAATGAAACGAAGTAAGTTTTCAGCCATTAGTTTTACGGTAATATTGTATAATGTTTATGACAAAAGTTTTTATATAAGTTCAGAGCTTTCTGAATAATTGATTTTGTGATTAAGATCAAAACAGAAATTGAATTCTGTCGTTGTACAAATAAACAATTCTCTTCTAATTTTTCAAGTAATTAGAAAAATCTCACTCTACCTGGTTTACACTTCATCAGCTGGTTGCAGACAAGCAAAAAGAATAAGGGATATAAATTTAAACAATAAAATGGGATATGTTACAAATGCTGTGTGAAATTCCATATATGACATTGATTTCAAATGTAGCTTTGTCAAAATGTTCATTGATGTACCGGAGCATTTTAAGGTTTTCCCATTTAATTTCGTATATATTTGCATGAATTTCTATTTTAAGAATTTTTAATACTTTTCTTAAGTTTTATTTAATATATTATTCAAAGATTGAAATTGCAATATAGGAAAAAATATTAACTAAGATCAAAACTTCAATTTATTAATTATGATTATGTTAACCACAGAATATCAAAAAAATTTGTTGGGAACATCTGTATTAATTGAAATTACAACAAGATTTAGAGAAGATCAACATTTTCAAGAGCAGATTAAGAAATAAAACGTTATTTATGTTTAAAACAATTAATTTTAAATAGGCTTAACTTGAGAGGATAGCTAAATTAGTCATTGACGTCAGATAAATATAGTAACAATCAACTGCTTACCTCACGTGGAAATTAATCATTAAGTGAAATTAAATTAATTCATGAACTAACAATCACTTCTAAATTTAGATTTGAAGAATTGCAAGTTAAATCCGTATTAGGTAATGTAGGAGGATGGATTATGTAAATCTTAATTTACCTTTGGAATAGAATTTATAAATCAATGATAAAATTGATTTAAATACCGAGTTATACTCCCATTTATGTTTAAAGCTCTGAAACGATGAAGTTTGCTGCATTACGTATAAGTATGCTTCATTTGAAACGGTAACAAATAATTTTTAAAATAACTCTTGCATTTTAAATCAGATGAATAGAAGAATTGATTCGTAATTCTAAAAATTGCAGCTGTACATTTATTTTTATTTAAAAATCCTAAAAAAAGGAACAAAATTTTTTTTAAGGAAAGCATATTTATATCAATAAAACTGTATGTAATTATGTTTTATATAGAGTAATTCGCTACCAGACCGACAAACTTGCTGGATGTGTAGGGGGTACATAGACGACTCTAGATCACATAAGAACAAAGGGTCGCAAATACCATAGTTGTCGGCTATGGTGCAAAGAAGCAGAGAAAAAGAACAGACACAACAATGAATTAAACGGATATAAAACATTTTATCAAAAGTTTGTACTACAAATGGTGAATGAAATAACGACCAGAAGTCGTCTGGCAGCGGCACTACATGAAATTCCTTACTTTCTGGAAGATTCCTCGGACCAGTCTTGAGGTAAGTGGCGGTGAATGGAAGTTTTCATGAAAACAGATTCTGCTGGAAGTCGTCATTTTGAAACCGTTTCCTGAGGTATTTGAATGAACTTGTAGCGATATCATCTATATAAACCAGTAACAACCTCTGCACCATGGCGATCATTTTGGTGTAGTAGTTAAGTTACTTGGTTTCGGATCCAATGTTCCCGGGTTCTGTCCCACCGGATAAGCGTGCCACTTCATTTGGTGACCCGGACGTTATGAACAGATTCAAATGAAAAACTTGTTGACGTGCTGATCGTGTTTGGAGCTGCGAATTGTAATGCGCATGATGCTTGGCCGTTGTACTTAGATGTTACTAGAACAGGCTTGTTTCACATCGCATGGTCTTTTCAAGTGCGAACCGATGGTGACGTGACTCTAGTTCCGGTCACATGAAGAGTTTGGTGTACGAGACGCCCATTCCTTTAGATGAAGATTACATCACTTGAATAACAGAAAATGTCGGGAGGACCCGTGACCTGCTAAGATTCTTCGAGAACTTAAGGAATTCCATGTAGTGCCGCTGTCAGGCATGCCAGACGACTTTTGAGCGTAATTCCAAACACCTGTTTTAGCACAACCTTTCAATAAATTGTTTTTTTTCCTGTCCCGTGAATGTGTTGTTAGTTCTGTTCTTTTTCTCTGTTTCTTTGTACCATAGCTCACAAATAAAGTATTTGAGACCTTGCATTCCTATGTGATTTCGAGTCGTATTTGTACCCCCTACACACACTGAAAGTTGTCGGTCAGGTAGAGAATCACCCTGTATAGCAATTTTTAAAATATTTCAATTTTTTAAGTTGTAACTTTTAAATTATATATGATACATATGAAAAACTTAAAAGTTGTAATATGAAAATATATGACACGCTTTTGTGATATCTTCAAAAATAGTTTTATAGAAATTTAAACATCACAAAGAATCTACGAAGTTTACTTTTACATGCTTAGAAAAATTTGGTTCAGTCGTTCAAAAATGGTTGCTTAGTAATTTAAATAATACTAAAACAAAGGTCAAACATATCCAGAACTTCATTCTAAATAAAGTAAGGAATACTTTTATAATGGGATAAATGAATGATTTTCAAATTATTTTTTTATGTGCACATCTATACATTCATAAGAAAGTAATACTTTGTGAAATTTATCTTTTCTAAAGAACGTTTCCAATAAAAATATTGTCAAAGAAAATGAAAGGTAAAACATTTAGTTTAAATAAAGTTTCTGATTATACGAAGCAAAGGATCTCATTTTACTTTTTATCCCAAACTTTCTTGAATAATTTTGAACAAAAATGTACATTTTTTTCAGATTTCCAAGGAGACTTCCATTTTAAAAAATTCACTTGCTTTCAAAAAGTACTTTCTTTTAAGTACAGTTCAAAAATGTGTCAGTAATTTCATTAATTATAAAAGAATAAATCAGCGCATAAGGTTTCTTCAACATAAATTATTAATCTTTTTTTTTTTGTTTATGAAATTGAATCCTTAACACAACTTTTACGAACGTTCAGTGTTTTACTATCAGGAGATATTCACACATAATTTTTTTTCGAAAACACGATAACATTTTATAAAGACTGGCCTAAGGGTTGGAATAAATTTGATTTTGTAAAAAAATATCTTATAAATAGTATTCTTTTTTATATTATTAACGAGATAAGCGTAGACAGAATTGTAGCAACACTAATGTTTGTACTTCGACCTTAAAATGGCAACACTGCTGAAGTACAGATGTGAAGAAACTACACAGAAGAATATTCAGTTTATGTTTTATGTACGAAAAACATAAGAAATGTATAAAAAATGTTTTGCTGGCAACTTTTTATCTGAATTATTAGGGTAATCTAGATGATCTTTATAAGTAATTTGCAACTAATTCAATAAATTTGGAAGCAATCTTAATTTAACTTATAAGATTGTCCATAATAGCTTATGTCTTCATCCGCATTTGACAACTCCTTCCTGAACTAGAACAGCTTTATACAAATTCATTCCTATATACTTCCCACTGCTCTGAACGGACGCTAAATTTGGTTCTAATTTCAATGCGCATGGCTATCTATTCATAAAGCACGTTTCACTGTTAACTTTTCACGATTAACCTAATACATCTATTGGCAGGGTTTAAATATCATTTTTCATTGGCATAAAATCAAGTCATCTCTACAGAAAGCTTTTTTAAAAACTTAAATCAAAGTTAGAGGTTAATTCCCCCAAGTGGATTAGTGGTAGACCCGCGGATTGAACCGGTCACACATCTACGTTCAATTGTTCAAGCTTGCGTGTTCTTTCTGCTGAGTCATTGGGAACTGAGGGAAGGTGTTTTCAGATGGGTGACTTATGCAGCACTCATTTGGTAAGAGTTTAAACTATTTAAAACCATCAAATATTCCGCAGAATGCAAAAGATATGGATAATCATGCCGATTTCTCAAACCCAAGGGACATCAAAAGATTGGGGAAATTCCACCAGTCAAATTTGTGAAGTTATACAGATCCAATGCCGTGAGTGATTCCCATGAACAAAAAACGTAGATGCGGTAATTTTAGAGAAGAACGTGCTCGATAATGAAAGAAAGAGGGCTGCCATCTCTGATATAATGATGATTTTTAAATGCACGCTGGTTAATTGCAAAAAAAAAAACAATGGAGAGATAGACGTTTACTCCATAACCGGTCACTTGCCTTGGAATTTCCCTCAAATTTCACAGACCCACTTCCATACCGAAGATTATGTCCGAAAGCTGAAATTCTGAAAAACGGTGTGCTCGGATTCCTATGACAAAAGCCAGCTGAGATTGAAAAGTGCAAGGCCAAAGACTCTAGAGTTCCTGACTCCGATGCAAACGAAAAGAGTGGATGCCTTCTTAAGCTTGATCGTCAATGGTGATGAGACGTTGGTGTCTCACGTAACCCGTTAATCCAAACTACAACAGATTGAGTGGAGACACACGTCATCGCCAACGCAGATGAATGCCAAGCCATTACTCCCGTGTCGAAAATTGATGTGTACAGTGTATTTGGTTCGACACTGAGATTTTATGGTGCTTCTAGAAGTAATTTTGCACCTTCATGTCAATACATATTAACACACTGCGATTGGCACGCAAAACACTTTATGGATTTGCGATAGGAAGTTTAGACCATTTCTTACAAACTGGATCTCGCACAAGGTGACTTTCATCTGCCCAAGAACATAAAGTCCTTTCCTGCTAGTAAGCAGTTCCAGGGCAAAGACGATGTCAAATCCATTGTTATCCAATGACTACAATCGTAGGCAATCTCGTGCTTTGACGAGGGCATCCAAACTCTCGTCATCTGCTAAGATAATTTCTTTGATAAAACAATAATCTGACCATTGCAGTTCATTATTTAATAACAGTTAGTTGCAGATGCTTGTTTCCTTTTTTTGTATTGCTAAAATCTACTTTGTGTTGCTACTTTCTGGATTACCTATTTGGAATATCATTATTAATCTGGTTTTTTCAGAAAAGGATGTTTTGAATAACATTTTTTCAAAAAAGGATATTATTCGAAACATCCTTTGTTGTTGTCCAAACCATTGCAACCTATATATTTACATTATAACAAACAAACAAAAAATGAAAAGGATAAAATTTTATTGAGGATATTCAGATGACATTTTCATTTATATGACTGATCGTGTACACGCATACAATTATGTAAATTAAAACTTACGGAGTTTTTAAATACTTTTTAGTCCATTAGCAACTTGAAGACCAAAAAGTATTTCAAAGAATGTTTATTAATTCTGGAATGTGTTAATAATTTATCTGAGCAGTATTAAAGAAGAAGTACTCTAAAACTAATTTCGCAACGAAAATTCTTAAAGGAAATTGAATAACGTAAAATCAATACTTTGGAATTTCCGGTAAAAAAATGAAACTACTGCCTTTGTACTAAAGCTTCACAAGGAAGCTAAAATTTTGCGCCACCCTATGAAAAAAAAAAGGATTGAAATACAAATTTTCCTTCAAAAGTCATTATAAAGTCTACGAGGCCATAAAATGTCATAGTCTTTTGCATAATAAAACACTTACGGAAGGAAATTTCTTTGAATGATGGCTGCAGTTTAAGGCCATTTTGAATGAACCATTTTCAGTTATTGCTCTCGATATATAGTTGGGAATGAGAAGCTTTTGTACACGGGCTGAAAGCGTTTACCGTTTTTCACATCAGATTGAAATTAGAACATTTGAATGCAATTTTTGTTACTAAGACTAGTTTATAAACCTTGGAGAGCACTATATACTTTAAATGATTTTCTTTTCGAAAACTATTAAAGGCCTTAAAAGGAAAGACAAAGATTTAACTGTTTACATTTTGATTTAGTCGGCTTTACAGCACTTGTATCGTTTTATAAGAGAAACTTGTTATCATAATTCAATTGAACTAAATGTAACAATATTTTTAACCAAGCCTTTTTTTACATTCTTGTTGTGTGTGTTTTTACTAGAAAGCTTTTACGAGCGCTGAATTTATACATTGTTGCATGAGTTTACATTTGGAAATGTCTTGCATTTTGTAATCTGTGGAATGCTTTTTTTTGTTCTTGAACTGTCGAATTGGTGCTTTCATTACCAAACTTTCCTCATTTGTATTGCATGTGATTATATTAATTATGAAAACCTCTTTACTATATTTACCGTTGAGATTCATTTTTAAGAAGTGGATAGTTTTAACGTTGCAGAACTACTTGTATTTCTCTTTTAAATTATCTTCAGTGAAATGACAAGTTATTATGAAGTGATTTGATCACAATTTAAAACACGGGACTTTTCAATCGGTCTTTAATGATATTTAGTTTAAATTTGTACCATTAATCTATTATTTACATGTTTAATAAACATAAAAGCGTATAGACTCCAAAATGAAAAAGAACATTTATTAAGGAACATATTTTTACATACATTTTATAAAAACTCAAAATGTCCAGCAAATGCAGGCAATAATTGCATGTGAGAAAAATATCCCTCTCTATCTCTCTTCACATCAGAAAGAACTGCATATGTGTATTTAAAACACAAGAGGCACATGCGTAGCTTTAAGGTAAAAAATTGATAGAACGAATTTGATGGTTCGTAGCTTGGCCGGCATTATACCACCTCCACACATAAAATGCCGACTGAGAATTATACTATCTTTTGTAAACAACCAAATATAGAAAGAGAATTAAAAATATCAGTTTCACTGGTCTTTGACCAGGCAAATTGGCCGACTTGATTCTGTGTGTAGAAATACACAAATACTTCTTTTTTTTCTTTATAACAATTTTTTATCATATCTGGAAACTACTTAGTATGTGCCTTCATTTGAGGAGCAGGTTCTCGTACTGGGTTAGTTCTCATAAACGCATGCTCCATGAAACCCCTGTTGAACATTTTGTTACAAAGTGGGAAGTGATAAGAAAATACACGTATTGCAATTGTTCAAAAATATATTAGGGTGGAACTTTTGCTGAATGTTCAGTAGATTGAAAAACTCCAACAAGAAAATCAGAAAGATTGTATGATAAATTAACCCTTGGGGATCTTTGTAGTTTGTAGATTTTAACGAAATTATAACAAGTGGTAATATCTCACTCCAATGAAGTGGATCAACAGCCATCAGAGGCCTTTTGAAAACTTGGTGGAATCTTTTAACCATCCGGTAATTTACGGATGATAAGTTGTAGTTCGTATTCATTGGACCCAATATATTTAACCAGTACTGTATGGACAACAGAAAATACTCAAAATAGGCACCTCGATAAGTTGTGACCAACTCAGACTTTTCAAAACGAGTGACCCAGCAAGCACCAAATGATGAAACAACGGCCTCTGTTCTTTGACCTGGAATATGAATAGTTTTCGGTAAACAGGCGTATATTTATCAACGTAACTCAGTAAAAGGCGGTTACCTTTGCATGGTATTGAAGGACTAAGCAAATCAATATGAACATGATGAAATATTTCATTCAATTTTCCAGAACATTTTTGTTCACTGGTATACATTAGCAATACCATTGAGAACTGTCCATCCTCAAGGAAAGCCAACCATAACGTTGATGAATTAGCTTAATTGTCGCTTAATTCCAGAATGAGACAGGTTGTGTATCTCTCCTTAAGTCCGGTTGTGTATCCAGCAGGATTTTCAGATAGACAGGGAGTGTAAGGGATTAATGTAAGGGGTGGCCTTAGGTCACCACAAGGTGTTAGTAAAGATCGAGGTAGGTATTCGAATAAAGATTAACCATTTTCACAACTAACAACTTTTATTCATTATTTCACTTAAAAGCTTTTAAAAAAACTAATGAAAAATGCATTTAAATCACTAAACCCGAGGAGCAATCAAGCTTAATCAATTAAACATAATAGGAGCTTTTATCTTATTTCCTGAGCGCTCTTCTCTTCAATATTTGAATAATTCTCCCGCTTGACTTAACTATACGTCCTCCGGCTACTGAATTTGAATTAAGAAAATTTTAAGCATTTTTTAACTGATCTGTAGCCATACGATCGGATTCTATAGAAGCAAATAAATTAATTGTGTTAATTCAGGGCAAACTGTCATCAACTTTCTTTTCATTCTTCTGAACATTCCGTAAATCGGTAGTAAACTAACTAGTGAATTATAAATGACGAATTTATATGCAGAAAAATTATTTAATTTCTGCATCATTCTTGCAATTGGTCTAAATCTATTTTATAAAATGTATCTAAAGTAAGTTATTGTCAAATATGTTCTTAATAAGGCTTAATCAAATGCGCTATATTTGACTTCAGAGAGAGAATGATTTTTGATAAACGTCTTTCAGGTTCTAAGCCGTTTTCAGTCATTTTCTGCAGAATCATACTAATTACAATTTCAGATGCATCATCCATCAAAATTAGTGGAGTATTTAAAGCGAGGAATGTGTAAAAGAAGTTGCATTAATAATACATTACTTACAAGACAAGACTTTTCGTAAGGCGGCTATCGGAATCTTGTCGTTTTTACATGCGTTGTAGACTTGAAAAACTAATTAGCTTGTTTCTGGGAGAACATATCCGTTTGTTACAACAAAAAAAAATACCTATTTTGACAGAAAGAACCTTGAAGAAGAAATTTTTGGGACTTCTGAAACGCTTTTTTGAATGTTGATTACTAATCCATATTAACAAAGTCTATTAAATAATTTTTCTAGATGGTTTTTATGAGAAGTTCCATCATCAGAAAAAATGAACTCATTGTCAAAATAAGAGAAACATAGTTCACAATTTCTAAAACGCTGGAACGTATTACTTGTATAACGGATGTTGTATGGTATTTCTTTTAATTCAGATAAACCAATAGGTGTTGTTACAACCATCTTGAAAATAAATTTTGGTTCAACACTCGAATCTTCTGATAAGCTTTGACTAAGTCAATCTTGGAGAAGATTTTCTTTCCTCCAAAGCCCCTAACAAAATCGTGCGTATGAAATGAATAATATTTATCCAGCACTGTAACTTTATTAGCTTTAACTTGACGAAAGAATAGGATTAAAGTAAAGGACCTTAAAAGGTCTCAAAACACCCTACTACATAAGCGTTTGAAATTCTTTCTTCAAATCAGCAACTTTCACAGGGTTAAGTATTCTTGATTTGATAAAAATAGGAGAACAATTCGTTTCTATTTTGTGGTTTTCTAAAACGAATTTAGATTTCGGCTTAGTAACAGAATAAGCACCAAAAAGTTGAGGAAAATAATCATTTAGCAATTGCCAACTTTCTACTTTCTGGAGTTAAACCTAAAGTGAAATCAGAAGATATAGAGCCATATCTACACAATAATGTTTCATTTTACAAAAAGAGGCAAAATCGTCCCAAAATATACGTTCTTAAAGTTGATGTACTTATGTCGTTCACTACCATATTCAATAAATATTTCCTAAGTAAGCCAAAATCTAATTCAAATCTAAGAGTACCGTAAGTAGAAATGACAGATTCATCTACACCACACATATTAAACTGCAAGAGAGCTATAAAGAAGTCAACCTCCTTTGAAAACAGCGTAAGGAAATACTGCTATCAACAAGAAATTTTGTCTTTGTTATTATATTTATCCGTTCATATGGAATTTTCAATCAGCACTGCAAGTTTGCTGCCAACATTTCAGATGTACCAATTAGTTTTCCGGCCTTTTGCATAACGATTATAGAATCTCAGTTTTCTATCTTGCTAAGCAACTTAAAAGGGCATAGATCATTTAAATGTAAATCTCTAAATAACAATAGAAATTGTAATCATTCTGATTGCTTATTAGACGCCAGAATGCACCAAAAAACGTTCAATATATGCATTATTTACTAGAGATGTTATTATAATATCACGTACGCATTTTAAGGCATTGGAATCAAAAACCTAAATAAGTGCATGTAATTAAGTTAAAAAATTGGCTACTTTAAAAAGTGAATCGAGATTCTACTCGAACGAGCCAAAGTGTCAGATCCAATTTTCTCACTGTCTCTCTAAAAAGTATCTGTATAAAAATGAGTTTTCCATGTGCATATATACCACACATACACAGATGATGCATTTGAACTTTTATACAAAAAAAATTGTGTGTTGGCTTATGACCACATGATAGAAGTAAAACTTTTGATTTATTCTGACCAAGAGTATCGAGTTGTTCTGATGTTCTACGTTTTCTTTTAAGACATTTTCGCATGCCATCCTTATATATATATATATATATATAAGTAGTTTCTTTTTCCGTTTAAATGTGTCAATTAGTCTAATTATTTAAAGATATGTATATGTAAATTACTTAGGTACACTACATTTATAGAATATATATTTTTGCATGGTTCTTAAGTACTATCGCAGCAATACCGACATTCAAGATAATTCACCAAGTTGGCAATCCTGCCTTCCCCTGTGTCATACGCACTAAATTGGTGACCATGTGCTTTCTTTAATATCATGCCACCAATACCGTTCCGATAATACGTAATTACCATTTATATAACTTATATAACATTGTATACTATATAAGGCTAGAAACACTTATGCCCTAAGAACCGTTTATTTTTTCTTAAAATTCTCTACGCAAAAAAAAGGAGTTTCGTTCTTTTCCCAATTAATGCTTTTATTTTCTTTCTCGTAATCCTTCAGTTATCATCACAAATATAAACAAAAATATTAACAACTTTTGTTTCTAAGATAGATCAAAAATCATAATTTTCATTAAAAATTCACGCCAAAAATTACATAGAGGAGACCTTGAGCAAGAATTTTATATGAGCGTTCTCCATGCGCTCTCTCTTTCTCACTATCTTTACACACACACTAGCGCCCTCTTGAGACAAATATGTACTTATTATTTGGGAAGTGTCACAAGAATTATTTTCACAACACTAAAAACTTTCTCTCAAATTAACTTCATTAAAATTTCGGATTTTAATTCTTTTGGCACATTTTTGTGCTTAAATGTTCTTTCTTTTGAATCAAAAAATAGATTCCATGTTTCCTTTCTTCCTACCTTTGATATCTTATGTAAGAATAATCCTTCTTTTCTAATTATTTTCACTTGCACTTCTCTAGTTCACTCACTGGAGGTGAGTAAAAGTGAGCTACATGACATTAATGTCTAAATTAACAAAATAAAATTTCACAGAAAGAAGCATGCGTGATTTTTTTTTTTTTACTTGAAAAAAAAAACACTCGCCCTAAAAAGTTTTAAATTTAAAACTAAGCTCGCGTCTCCTACCGGAGAACGATTTCCGAGTGGAGCCGATAAAAACCGAGTAAACGTAACGCACCCGAGCCTGACGCTTCATTTAAATTCTCTCTTCAGCAAAACGCGCCTAAAGAAGTGATGCGGCGCTATTTTAAATGTTTAACCCAGATTCGTAAAGTTCGCATCATGCTTAATTTAAGAATAATAGATTACTCTCTTCCACTGTATTAATAATTTAAGAATTCACTGAATGATAAAATGAAAATATGCGATTTAGCTTAAAGAATTTATATTTATTTAAACAATTAAAGTTGGCACAAAATGAATACAAAAAAATAACCACTTATCTGAAAGAAAGGGAGAGTGATACTGGAATCTCCAAGGGGATCGAGCCATTTCGTCTCTAACCTAAATTCGGTGTAACAGGGGGGGGGGGGGAGAAAAAACTTGAAATTCTGCCTGGTTTTCGAGTGCAGCTCCTTATAAAATCCGCCGCATCGCACCAATATCAATGCACGACAACTTTCTTTCTGATTTTTTAACTTTTCTAATTAGTGGAGACACAGCGCGTAGTAATACCCTTAACATACTTTATGGTTGTAATAACCCCCGAGGGTGCCTGACGCACCCCAATTCTAAGGAATGTGTTGACATCCGATCAACAGGGAAAAGTGAAAAAGTGTTAAAATCACGAAATAATAAGGGTCGTATATTGTGCTGCTGGAGCCACGTATCAGAAGTTATCACTTCAAAAACTTATAAATAGGCACTGTCTATAACCTGGCTAAGATCACTCCTCGTACAGCGCTAAATGTGCTTCAGATTCTCTGAGTTAAATGCATAATACCTAAACAAGAATATGATGATAAATAGATACCGCTATGCAACTTTATTTATTCTGATGTTGTAATTCACAATATCTATGAACGAAATCTTATTTGATAGTAACTTCTAACACCGTACTACAAGTCAAGAATTTATAGCCAAGCTCGATTCAATTGCAATATTTATCATTTATCCGAACCGCAGTCTTTCATAGAAGAAAAATTAAAACCATGAATTATAAATAAAAATCACATCTTTTTGAATACTCAAGAGGTTTTAATATCTTGTAATGCCTTAATAATAGCAATATTTTTCTGTTTTTTTTTTTTTTTTAAAGAGAAGCGAAAATTGATTTTCATTTTTCAAACATAAAAGCAAACATCGGTTGATAATCTCGTTATCTATGTATTAAAATATTCTTTTTCATCAAAAAGGATTACTAGTATTCAAAGCCTTTTTTTCCCCCTTTTAAGTCAGGTTTTCAAAAATGCATAACACAGTCCTCCCACTCTTATTATTAATTCATAACGTTTTAATAAAATCTGAACATTCTAGCAAAAACTTTGTGAAACCTAATTGAAAAATCAAAACAAACAAGACTACAACTTGGCGTAATATAACTCGTAATACCACTGGTTCAATAGAAAACTGTTCTCTTAAGTTTAGGAATATCTCGACCATAAGCTTGTCATTTCCCAAACATACCCACATCTTAGTAGGTTCTTTATTATGCAGATGAGATTTCCATCGGCCTTTTGTTGCTCGCACACAGAGGCTTAATTCTAAGATATTAGCTGCCCTCCATATTTTAACGACTAATATGACAGAAATAGCGACAAAAATGAAGCCAACCGCTATTTGAATTTGCTAATGGGAATAAGCAGAAAGATAAGTTTCAGAAACCGAATTTTAACGACCACAATGGCTCATATTTTATTCATTTTAACAGACTTAAATCGTCTTTATTTGTGTTTTAGTACTTTTATCGGGAAAGACGATTTAGATGTAAAGTTGAATTTAGAAAAATAGATCAGGATAAAAATTCGAATTTTATTTTTAAAAGAACATTGTTGTGTCCGTAAAAGAACAAGAAACGCTGTAATGTAGGCTTTTCTTAAATCTGGTATTAAAATAAAGACTTATTATTATGCGCCTAGTATTTATTATGTTTTACAACTGCATTAACTACTTTAAAAATAAATATATATTTAAGTTTTCTCAAATTTATTTTTTAATCAGTTGTTTTGCAGATCCCAATTAGCTTGATATACACAAATTAAACTCGTATGCAAATATATGGCAGAGAAAAGATAATCTCGCTGTAAATTTGCTCATAAACTTTTAAATGTTTTAAAACAATACTTTATTTGTTTCTTAAAGATACTTGCTCCTGTTTCTGCATATTTATGTTGATATTCTTTTACAGATTTTATTTTTACATAATTGAATGTTGCACCATGGTTTTAATTTGTGCATGAATAATTACGATTGGTGAGTTACTTAATTGATTCTTACGATAAATATTATTGGTTATTGATATTAAAAAATTATACATTAAATATTTTTCGGGAAATAAAATCGTTATGAAGACAGTGACTGAAAATCAAGAAAAAAATCAATTCCCACTGAAATAAAGAAAACTTCTTCCTTGAACAATTCATTAAAAAGAACAAGAATTCATCAACTGATAAGCGTGTTAATGATTATCTGTTCCATCTAAGGTATCCCACTAACCTAAAATTATGAATTTTGCCAAATATTGACAATTTTTTAATGTTGTTGTTGTGTGTTTAATCCTGGGATACATGTGAGATAAGACATGGAAGAACAGAAACACATTCAATACAACACACAGAAGAATATAAATGTTTTATTTACAAACGATGATCCCAGAAAACAGAAGAGGTGCGCTGCTTTCCATTCGAGAATGGGGTTGATTTCAGGCGGAAGTCCAACTCTTCTTTACCCTGAAGATACATCCATGCCTTATTCGGGATTCGAACCGGAGCCCACTCGGTTGCAGGCCGAGGGTTATATCCACCGTACAGGCTAGACGATCAATTTTTTTAATGATTTTATTTTATAGACTGTCTTATTACCTTTGTAAAATACAAGTTTTTTAGTTTCCATTCTGTAGAACAAAAACTACAAGTGTTTTAGCAAAAGCAGATGCCATTACTTTAAGCAAGATATGCTTTAAAATAAATTTCACTCGAAATGTGTTTTTTCGAAATGTTCAAACGAGGACAGTGATCGCTCAAGAAGTTTCGAAAATGATTAACTGAAAAGTTTTGTGTATGTTCAGTAGAAGTGTTCTAACCTTCAGATTTATCAATCACTCTTTTATTACAAAATTTAGTCCTTTATGTGAATATAATCACTATTTTTCTAAGCAATTTCATATAATAACTAAGATAAAGGATACCAGTTCTTGAAAAAATTAAAATATCTCTTGTCCCGAAGTCATTTCAAACCAAAGCAACACACCAGGAATTGAAAAATTGATGATAAACTTTTAGTACACAACGAGCCTCGTCCATGTAATTTTTTGTAAAGTGTTACCAAATTTTTCCTTTTTTAGTAATAATAATTTCTTTTTCTCTTTTTAAGTTTAGCATATTTTTTTAAAATGTACTAAAAAAATCTAAAAACCACAAAATTTCCCATATCTCCCTTTAGAAAAAAAAAAAAAAGCTGTCGCAAGTAGTCATACCTTAATGTTATAATCAATCGTACGAGAAATTTTCTTCCACGTCGATACGTTCTTGAGTATAACTGGATAAACTGGATGACCATATGTCTTTCAGTTATTCAAACGCGTAAGCAACAAGGTAAAGAATTATATGGAGTCTTATATCGTCCTGATATACAGGGTGTCCCCAGGATTATTGTGGAAAACTGTAAGGAGAGGTAGGAGGCATCACAAGGATTGAGATTTGCCATAGCAACCTATGATCGGAGACGTCATGGGAAATAGTATGACAACAAAAGAAGAAACGCAAGACTAAGATCATTTGAATTATTTATTTATCAACGAAACTACATGCGCTGTGGTGGTATTATTTAAAGATGGTATGGGTGTACGCTTACACGCTGCCAAAATATGATGAATACTATTCCGAGATACTGCTCCGGCAGCAACAACGTTTCGTACGCTGGTACTCGAATTTCTTCAAACAGTATCCCACACATATTCTTCTATGTTGGGAGTCGTGACCTGCCATCACAATGCCTATTATTTCGTAATGATTCATATTTACTCGGATTGTGAGGCAAATTAGTAAACATCTGGCTTTCCGGAGCATCTCTCTTTGGATACCTTTTGCGATGAAATCTTTGTAATGCCCGTAAATTTTCTTCTGCCAAACCGTAAATCAGGTGCATATCTGCTAGCTAGGTGTTTGTAAAACGCTCCATATGCCTCCACGGACAATGACATCTCAAGAGAATGCTGTAATACATTTAGGTCTGTTTTCACCGATTCTGTTGTGAACAACGCCTCCTAGTACCGAAAGAACATGTTTGCGACAACGGGTTGCTAGGCAAATCTGAATCCTAGTGATGTCTCCTACCTCACCTTAAAGTTTGTCTCAAAAATCCCAGGACACCCTGTAGAAATAAGCATTCGTTCTTTACTCTTTGTTATTTTAGAAAATTTATATTTTTGTGATCAACGTTTTCCTTTATACCTCTTAACCTGCTATGTTTTATGTCTATTGCATTGTGATCATGCTTTCTTATAAATATTTTGGACATAAATAAAGTTATGTAAGTAATAAAGAACAGAGTATGATCTCGTTGGGAAATATTTTTGGAAAGTACAAAGTTTGGAAAGTATTAAGGGGAGTACAGTGAAGGATTTAAAAAATTTTCAATCAAAGTACTTTTAGGTTCTACTACTATAGTTATGACTTCGGTTGGGGATCTAGTAGATAGCACCTAACTTCATCTAAGTAGAAGAAATACTATGTGTTTCTTTGAAAAGGAAGATCTCAACATTTCAGGAGCCCATGCTATGTGACTACTACTACAAGAAACTACGATTGTTATTATTATTATTATTATATGGTTGTAACACAACGTACAGATAGATTTATAAATGGAAAGGTATTGAAGCTAGAAGAAATAAAGATTAAATGATCAAAAAGTTTCTTCAGAAAAATATCTTCAAAGGGGGGGGGCGACAATAGAAACTTAAAAGTGAGCATAAGATTTCTTATATTCTGAAATCCACTTAGACGTGGACTCTATGCTAAAAAATAAAAATCTGCTGGTGTCTATGGAAAGGAATTGAACCCTCAAATCATGCCTTGATACACGAAACTATGTCAACTCATTTTAAATATTCAACGTATTGAAGAAAGAAGAGCTATGCCTTTGATCTTATCGTATAATCATTCCGATGTCATTTTTTTCCAATTTGTACTCCCCTTATTCTTCCAAAATAATTATTTCACCAAGTATTTTGCAGTAACAATTGTTGCTTACACCTTTGAATAAAAAGGTTCATTAAATATAAATAGCATTATGTTGTTTAATAAGGTATACATTTAAAGGCTTTCAGTAATCTAACATCCAATGTTTTTTTTTTTTTTTTGAGTGCACTGTACAGTATCAACTAATTTTTCTAGATAGTTGCAAAAATGAAATTGAGACAAATTTCATCGAAAGAATTTGTTAGCTATTTTTAAGTAATATACTCACGGTATAAATTAAATTAGAATCCACTGGTCACATAAAATAGAAATATGTAGTTTTGATTTAGAGATAATTGTATGCTTCTCCGCATTTCGTTTCTCCGTATGCATCTTCGCTCCTTCTTTTTCTTGTTTCCCTTAATGTTACATGTAACAATTTGCTATTAAAATAGTTTTATGTGTGGATATAGTTTTAAATCATCAAATAACATGAAAATTATTTTAAGCTGTCGAGAAAGTTCAATATAAAAAAAAACTATTGTATCACTTTGCTTCGCAAACAAAACTAAATTATTATTAAATTTTTTTGGAAGATAACTATTTTAACAAATGCCTCTTTCCCTCAATTCATACAATAATTTTATGGCTATTTCAGATGAGTTTATGAATTTTTATGAAACAATTTATTTAAATTATTGGAAATAATATCAACAGATTTACTTCTATTTTCCTGAGTTTTTCCCTTTTTTTTTCAATGTATTAAATATCGGGAATCTTCATCAATAATATCTTTGTTAAATTCAAAATGTAAAAAAAAAAAAAAAAAATCCTCTCTATATTCTTTTTAGCTGAATGTAAACATGTTATTAGTAATATTTCGATGTATTAAAGCTTTACATCATTTTTAACTTATGAAATTCAGAATCACATTCAATAGGC
This sequence comes from Trichonephila clavata, assembly GCA_019973975.1. Lineage (NCBI taxonomy): Eukaryota > Metazoa > Arthropoda > Arachnida > Araneae > Nephilidae > Trichonephila > Trichonephila clavata. The sequence continues at coordinate 35,189 of BMAO01004588.1, forward strand.
ATATTTTAAAAGATTTCCTCAAAACAATCACCTAGAATTGTATTAGCATAGTATCGTTCCATAAAAGCATAAAAAATTGTTTTTAGTTTTTTCAACAACTTTCAAGTGCGTTTAAATTTAAATGACAGTTCTTAAAGAGCCAAAAATTTTAAGATCTCTTGGAAAACTTTGCCTATTTCAAACATGTTTAAGATTCCTCAATTCTTAAATTATTATTTTTTTGCTTTTAAATATGTTAGAGAAGATTCTGTCACTTTTTACCAAGTAAAAAAGTTATTTTTGACATCAAGACTATTTTCTGATAAATATTTAAGGCTTAATCGTCTGACTTTTGGCTGGAAAAACGAAAAAATGCTAAAGTGTCTGTATTTGTATTTCACTGTCTGTATTGCTAGTGAATTTTTGAATGTAAGCTTTCTAAGGAAGAATGTCTTAATTCATTATCTTGATTTTCATTTACGCTTAAGATAAACGTTCAATTTATCATATCAATTGTCTATGCTGTAATTAAATTCAGATAAATAAAAAAAAATATTTAAGCATGAACCCCTTAACTGGCTTGCTGCCGAAAGCTGGCTACAACCGGTTTGAACGTACGCTGTAAGGACTCTGATATTTTCTTCTTTCCAGCTTTGATTTGCACATTTTTTTAAAATTCTTATAGTGAGGTTATTAGTGTTAATTTGTATAAGCAATTCAGATTGTCCATGGTACTGTAATATTTCTCATCCGGGATTTTCTTTGTGGTGAAGGCAGGAATTTAGCTTCTTGTTCGAGGAAGAACAGGGGTTGGCAAGACAACGAGCAATTTGGTGCTTGAGAAGAAATGAAAATGGAAAGATAATCCAAAAAAGCCAATATTATCTATGTACACCATGCTTCAAAATGTGTGTACAAGTACAAGGGTGAGTAGGAAAATAAGTGTATCCTGTCGGCTTTGGTCAGAGTTGTGCATGAAAGTCAAAGCATAGAAAGAGGCATTAAAGATAAGACATAACTTTATTTTTTCGTATAAGTACCAAGTACATTAAGACATTTGCCATACCGCCTGACAAGCTTCAAGAAACGTTCCAGGAAAACTCAGGGCTTTGCGTACGGAAGAAGGCATTTAACGGCTTGTTTGATTTCAGAGTTGCTTCTAAAGCGCCTTCCGACGAGATTCTTCTTCAAAGCCGGAAAACAGATGAAAGTCACTTGGTGCGAGATCAGGACTGTTTGGTGAATGAAGTAGACGCTCCCAACAAGATCAGGGGTGGCTCTAAGGCCGGACAAACCGGACCCCTTTCCGGGGAGGCATTTGGATGAATTTTGAAAAAAAAGAATTTTTTGGTAGACAAAATTTGACATATATTCTGAAATATTATTGGGTGTGAATTCGGTATTTCATTTAACGTATCTTTTTTTCTTATTTTGCACTCTGTATGCTTAATGACAGTTTTCTTTTACGTTGAAACTTTTATGTTTTAACTAGGTGCGAGTGTATGTTAAATCATGAAAGTTAAATATGTTTACACATCTTTCACTAGTAACTTTTTCTGCATTCCGGAGTGAGGTTACAACGGACATTCCTTTCAAACCTTACGATGTCCGGTGTCACCAATTCAAAAGAGACAGAGTAATAAGAGGTTTTGGTAAATAGAGAGCCACAGGAGATGTTTTATTTTAGTCTTGAGTGCAGTTGGTATAGGATAAAACGAACATTTGTGATCCATCAGTAGACTATTTTTAGAAGAAATTAGCCTGCTGAAGTGGATGATTCTTCTCTTACATTTTGCTCGTTTGAAATAAGACTAAAAATAATATATATACACTCAAGAGCCAAAACATTATGACCCCCTATCAATAACGAGTTGGCCTATTTTGACGCGCAACACAGCTTCAAACCGCTTCGGCATGGATGCCAAGAGACCTTGGTAGATGGCCGGAGACAGATTGTACCAGATGTTTAAGCAACGGTCACGCAAATCCGAGATATTCTGAATTGGTGGTCTTTGAACGCTGAGCTGCCGTCCCATGACATCCCAAATGTATTCTATCGGATTGAGATCCGGTGAGTTAAGCGGCCAGGACATTAACTGGAATTCAGCGTCATGTTCCTGGAACCACTCTAACACAATTCTAACCTAGTGACACGAGGCGTTGTCCTGTTGGAACATTCCATTTCCAGCTGGAAAAACAGAGGCCATGTAAGGGTACAACTGGTCTGCAATTATGTTCAGATACCCTGTAGCCATTCATGGTCTGCTCTACCACAGTCAAGGGTCCCAGAGACGCCCAAGAGAACGTCGCCCAAAGCATAATACCGCCGCCACCGGCCTGTGTATAACCTACTGTACATTGAGGGAGCAACTGTTCGCCTAGAAGACAGCGTATCCTGACACGGCATCGGCGGATGAATGACATACCGTGATTAATCTGACCAGGCAACTCTCTCCCACTGATCCATGGACCAGTCGCGATGTTCTCGGACCCAGCGCAGGTGCAGTTGGCGATGACGCTTGGTCAACGTTTGCTCCGTAGCCCATATCCAACCAGTGTCCCCTGAACAGTGTGCTCCGATACTATTCTACTTGGCCATGTATTGTATTGGCTGTCAGCTGTGCACTGTCTGGTCAGGTTTTGCTTCGCCATGCGAGACAGTCTCCGATGACTTTTTCTTTGATAACGTGTGGGACGTCAACACCATGTCGTCTACTGCTCGTTTCCCTTCATTCATCCACTTTGCATAAGTACTAACAACTGTAGATCGGAATAACCCACGAGTCGTGCAGTTTCGGAAATACTTGTTCCAAGCCTTCGAGCCATTACAAATGCCCACTATCAAAGTCGTTTAGATCCGCAGCCTTTCGCATCACACACAGAAGTAAGTGAAGAATGATTCTTTCAGACTCTCCAACAGCAGTTAAATACCACTTCCACCTGATCACGTTCCTTCCACGTCATCCAGGCGAGTTCGTTACAAAATGTAGGAGTGGTCATAATGTTTCGGCTCTTGAGTGTATTTATATATATATATATATATATATATATATATATATATATATATATAATATATATTGTTATGCTACATTTTTGTTCCCTGGAATTATGCAAGTTTTATAAGTGCGTATTTATGTGAACAATTTATCTTTTAATTAAAATTTTTTGTTTTGGAAAAAGAAGCGGCATTTTCCATTTTTGTCTGGGGTGGAGAAACTCTTAGAGCCGGCCCTGCCAAGAGTATCAATATGGCTTAGCGTTGCCGTAGCCGAGTGAGGTATCGCATTGTCATTTAAAAACAGAACGCCATATCAAAGAAGCCCAGGCTACTTTTTCCGAATTCATCGGCTTGATCGCGGTCGACCTCTACCCAATGGTGTATCAGTGTATTGAGCGTTCACCTGCTGTTTCGTCGTTCGCCCATAGCCATTAAACGATTCTTCCGTTTAAGTCCTGAGTTTTTTTGTTTTTTGTTTTTTGGAGTGCTTTTTGTAGCTTACCAAGCGGTATGACAAAGGTTTCAATGTACTTGGTATCTATGTGGAAAAATAAAGTTATGTCTTATTATATGTTTTGACTTTCATGCTTAACTCTGACCACAGTCGACAGGGGAGACTTATTTTCCGACTAACCCTCGTATATATATATATATATATATATAGTTTGAATAAAATATGGTTGGCTATTTGGTTTGGCTAACTTACGAAAATAGTTATATCATTAATAATGATTATTACATATTTAGAGACATAGATGACCTAATTATTTTTGGTAAAAATAATAATTTTAACCCCAATATTACTTTCTATCCGAATTACTTAAAGCTAATTAAAATTAATAGTAATCAAGTTAAAACTAATTACTTGGATGTATCATTGTGCATTAAGGACTATAAAGTACATAGCAATATTTATGATAAAAGAGATGATTTTAATTTTAACATTCTTAAAGTGCCTTACTGGAATTCCAACCTATATATATCTATATATAGACATATTATTTTCAACTATACTTAACGTAATACCGTATTAGTTAGTGAAAAAATTTAATATATATATTTAAATTTTAATAACTTTTTTAAAAATTGTATGGAACACGGATACCCTCCTAAATTTATAAAAATTACCTAACAGTTAAATAAAAATATGTTATTAGTAGTACAGTTTATCGATAGATGGCGCCTCAAGCTAAGTAAATTAACAATATTATATTTTATTTAAAATTAATTGCATATGTCTGGGTGGTACTTTTATTTTCTATAAATTTTAAAACAAAATATAGAGTTTTTAAATGTTTATATTTTTAGTATTAATGTTATTTTATCAAAACTTAATAATTTTATGCGTTACTGTTGTTGTTCGTTGCCCGGAAGTATGTTTTATAGTTCTCACGTGGTAAGTATTTATCTAATAGTTTTAACTTTGACTTTAAAATATTTTAGTAATTATTACAGGCTATAATATTATCGTTTTACATTAATATAGATTATGGTTTTATTTATAAGAATAGTTAAACTTCACTGGAAATTTCTTGCTGTCCCTATGGCCCAGAGTATTGGCAAATTCAGGTGAAGGTTGGCTGGCTGAAAAACATTGTTTAAACTGCAATCGCGTGGGCCTAGTGGTTAGAGCATCGGACTCTAGACCGGAAGGCCTGGATTCGATCCCCGATGCCACCAAATGCCCGCCGAGTACAAAACGGGGAACGTGCTCATTAAATCTGTGGGTCCGAAAGGTGTCACCATCTATCGTGTTGCGTGAGCAAAATCGCACTGTCACCTTCTTTGGGGGCTCAAAGCTTAGGCTAAACGACAGGCGTAAAATTCTAGCCCTTAGCCGCGATGAATTTCGTGGACCTTGATCTGATGTTACTGTCAATCAGGTGGCATAAGCAACAACAACAACAAACCTGCAATCCTGGTTCCTAAGGCGAGGAATTTGCTTTAGTATTTCTGTGGCTAGAAACTATTCTATCATGACTATAGTTATCTTAGGTATATAACTATATTTTTATATATATAGCAGTAAATAATTAAAAAGAAGACTAATAAATCCCAAGAATCTTAAGATCAGACCGGAAGAACCAAGAACATGGAACCATGATATATATATATATATAAAAAAAAAAAAAAAAAAAAAAATAAATATTTTTTTTTATATATAGAAATTTTTTTTTTCACAGAATGCAGAGTGTACTTAGAAAAAGCAAACATTTGGTGGGAGGTGGTTATGTCTCGCGATTATAAAATAAAGAAATAGTATATAAAATTGAAAAAACTAAAATAAAATTCTTTCATTTTCGCATTCTGTTAAGTATTGCACTTAGGTATTACAATGGTAAAATGTCCCCTTTTTGGTACATTTGGGGAGAGGGGGTAGTTGACTTCCTCAGGGGTTAAGGCAACTGTTGGGACTCAATTTAAATTCAAGGGGAAATCTCATTTGCTGCAAAGTAGAGTTTTTACATGCAAAGAGATATAATTCTCACTTAAGATAAAGTAGTTTGAAAAATTAACATTAAGGAATAATGACAACTTCCATTGAATTATAAGACCGAGTATTTCTTTGACTTTCCTGAAGTCACACATTGAAGACATGAATTTAATACTTGCTGTATTTTTGCTGCTGTATTTTTTGGCCCACTATTTTTTGTATTTGAAAAATATTGAGAGGTTAAAACAGTCATTTGAGAAACGATTTGAAAGTAATTAAATGTGAACATTTATTATTTTTAACAGTTAAAATAATCATGCACTAATAATATGAAACTTAACATGATATTTTTTACTGCTAAAAAGTTTAACTAAGGAATAAGAGGGAAATTTTAAAAATATGGGTCTCGCATAGCATTTTTACTGTTAAAAGTTCTGTAAGGCCAATTTCAGAATATAGTATAGAAATATAAGAAAAGAAATCTATTTTTTAAAGTTTTCTAAGAAAATTGCTTTTTATATGTGCATTAAATTATAAGGTTACAGGAACATTCAGATGTATTTTAAGGAATTCAAATAAGCAGTAATATGAGCTTTGAACCCAAAATTATCTGTCAAATGATTTTCCATAAAAATATCCTGATCATAAACTGTAATAGTTCTCGCAAATTCCATGTATTATTTCTATGCACTTTATCTCTGCATAGTTTCAAAATATTAATGTAAAATTTCTTACAAATAATCTTTATTTTAAGGAATTATTTTATTAAGTAGAGGGAAAAAATGAGATTTTTTTGAGTAAGAGCCCATTATTAAGCACTTTTCTTGTCTGTTTGAAAATCAAGTAGAATAAAAACTATTTGAAAAGTTCAAGTACTCTAGTAATTTTTCAAAGTATACAATGTTATTGTTAATTAAATATATTGCGATCCGATCCTAAGAGACGTATTTTAAAAACGGTATTATATTGTTCTTGACACCTTTTTAATACTTATTTTTGCATTTTTTTTACAAATGTTTAATTTGAAAGCAATTTTTTTTTGTGCTTCGAATATTTTTTTCAATTACTCGTATTCATTCATTTTTAGCTTGCATTACTTTTAAAAACGAATTTCAATTTAAATATTTATGATGTATTATTCTTAAATATTTTTAAATGTAGATATCATAATTATTTTATTTCAGATAATAAGTAATGCAAACCTTTAAAGAATATGTGGTTTTGATAGTGTCAAAAAAAGGTTAAATGTGTCGATTACTTTTAAAATTTTTAAAATTTATTTTTTCTTGTAAACCGTTTATATAGATTATTATCAGAGATTCAGTAAACACGGTTACTCTGAATTTAATTCAAACTGATTATTATTTTAGGGTGAAAGTGTAATTGACTAATAGAATTTAATTGCTGACGGGAGTTGAGGACTTTTAAGCAAACTTTATACGTTTAAAAAGCCCATTAAGTCATGATTTTTTTTTCAGAACATTATTATATATATATTCAGTAAGGTAATGGTTGTGTCCTTATTTTATAACGGGAATATTAGAAGTGGTTAAAAACTGAGTGGAAGCCCAATTTTCAAAACTTTTAATCCAGCGATTTTTAGAACACAATTTTTTACATTTAATTATAATGCAGCATTCCCTCTTTACTCTCTTTATAGCTTCATTTAATATGTGTTCTTATCTTTATCGTTCAGATCTACTTTTCCGGAGATTTTATGTCTACTACACGAAGATTATAATGCAAATATATTTACTTTATTCAAATAAGTAATTTTTTACTTTTAACATATAAAAATATTCTCGAAGAGAGTCATCAAGGAATGAAAGAGAATTTTTTACCATTTAAAACTGCTTATGAAAAGTTACGCTATTCGCTTCCCAGTGCCATTTTTCACATAGGCGTTCATATACAGTGTATTGGGGGAGAAAAGATAGGGCATATATGAGCAAATGTTTCTCTGAAATAAGTAAACACTATCACTCACTTTGCAAAACTATCAATCTTCTAAACACTTTGCAAACACTATCAATGTCTGTTTATTGTATTCTAAAGCCGTAGGACTAGTTTTAACCCTTTTGTGGGCCATTTATTTCTCTTTTGAATTTCTCGTAATTTTTAATGTTGTATTAACATTACCATTTATAGAAATATATTTTATTTTATCGAATTATATGTTTACATTTCAATTTTAGGGGTGGGAAGAATACTTCCCAAGGAATCATTCACAGCTTCGGCTAACGACAGGCGTATCTCTAGCCCGTTGCCATGATTAATTTCGTGGGCCTCGATCTGACTACTACGTCATGCAGGTGGCATAAGCAACAACAACAAGAAAATTAAATTTAACGTTGATTTTTTGTCATGAAAAAATGAGAAACATGCACAAGAGAACATCCCATTCTGCACACGTGTAGCAAGTCCTCTTTTCCTGTCCTTTTTCGACATTTCCTACATCGTCTATAGTTAAAAATCATCTTTGGCATATGATTTTCCGCATTGACTAAGCGCTCTACACACTTCTTTGCTTGGAAGCCAGTAGGACGTCCTTTCCTTTTTCTTGAGGAATATCCGTCTATTAGCTGACGAGCTAATGTTATACGGACTGTTAGCTGGTCTAAACTTTAGTTTCTTTTGTTCGCTTGCCACAAAAGAAAACTATTTATGATGACAAGGCCAATAAGGAAATAAAAGGTACGATGCCACCACTTTGCAGATCTTCTTATTTGGTATATTTCTTTTCTCTGTTTGAAGAGATCAACCCCTCCCATCACATCGTTATATACAGTGACAACTTTTGGAGAAGGTACTTCTGCTTTAGCACCATTTCTTGTGTCCGACTTACAGATGTCATAATCGCTGGATTATATGCAGTAGCACAAAACTGAAAGGTAAATTAGTCTTCCCATCGCTATAGTAGCAAGACCAATATGTTGTAATGAAATTTGCTCTTTCTACAGAGGTATTTCGTAAGATCATGTAGATGAGAAGTAATCTTCCGAGGGTCCTTGCAGCACAATGCAAGGAATACTTTGAAAGGACGGATATATACGTCAGGGGCACTTAAAGTACGGGTTGAGCAAGACAAATATATATGCCGGGGGCAGTTAAGGAGTTCATGTTTATATTTATACCATAATCAAGTAGTTTCATTTCATTGTAGCTTTTAAGGAGGGGCTAAATAAATTACATCTATTTTTTTACTTCTTTGGAACTTGTTTCACGTTTCTTCAAGTTAAAATGAACTTTTTTGTATCTCCCAAGTTAAGAAATTGATAATAATTTCCTTTAGAGCAAAAATATGTGTAAATATACTTGAATAGTTTAACTCCGAATAACGGCATTTCTTGAATGCACATACAAGCAACTACCCTACCGCTTTGATAGGTATTTCATTAAACTGTATGCCAATACATTGTTTTCCAACAATTGATATCCAGGTCCATGAAATTGTATTCACAAACATTCTTATAATCTTCACCTCTTGAGTTAAAAAAAACACAGGATCTGTGTGTGTGAATTTCTAAGACGGAAGCATATTTATTTTCTATGCCCCCCAAGGTCCCCTCCTTAATCCCGGGAATCTATCTCCGCAAAATCCGTTATTATAGGATTACTTCAAAACAAAAGATACATGGTTGCCCAACTTAAGAGCTGTAGATATTATATTTCAAAAATAGGAATTTTGCTTGTAATGCCCCCGCAAGGCACCTCTTGAAGCAAAATTTATTGTTAGCTGATCCATACTCAACAAAAAGATCATGTCTGTCAAATTTCAGGTCTGTATGTTTCTTGATGAGTGAGTGAGGGAGTCTTTTTTTCTCCTATGTGTTTATAGATAGAAAGATTAAGACAACTTCAAAAAATCCCCCATGTAGTACTATTAAGTACCAAAGTCCTATCTGAATATTGGCCGCGGTGGCCAAGTGGTCTAGGCATCGGATCATGGCTAGCGTGTCGTGAGTTCAATCCTAAGGCCACTAAAGATCCGCCGTGTAGGAGTGCGATGCACGTTAAATCTGTCGAGAGCTGAAACGTCCTCCCGTTGGTGTGATGTGGTAGTTAGGAGAGGGGGGTGCCAGCTCAGGTGTCGTCTGCGTCACTTGACCATGGTTCAAAATTACGCGGACCGTCGCCAAAAGCCCTCGTGTTGCTAATCAGTGCGACGTTAATATTCACTCACTCACCCTATCTGAATACTGATAATTATTTAATTTGTCCTTTCAATAAATAAAACAATTATTGATCTTTATAATTATTAATACACGCTTCATCTCTCTTACAAAACTACTTATAGATTCGCTTGACTCCAGCTAGAGTTTCGTTTTGACAGACAAACAAAAACCAAAACAATTATTAATTAAGTGAATAGTACTCGTTCTAACATGTGTACTTAATAAAAATAAACAAAAACCCCATTCTGATTTTCCTTCAACGCTTTTGATTGTTTTGGAAAGTATGAACTGAAAAGTATGCCTGAAGTTAAAAAAAAATAATATTTTTCTAATTATACAACAAACCGCTGTTTTAGTTCGGTGCTCGATAACAAGTTTTTTTTTCTCTTTCTCACTTGCCTGAACAGTAAACTCAGGTATTTTTCTCCAACTAAAGGAAATTAAATCGTGCTTCTTGTGATATCGTTAATTACTAGTAGTCTGAAAGCTTTTAAGTATCGGGATTAGTTTGTGCTTTTTGAAGTAATTTAGTTTTTGGAAATACAAGTTCTTTCGTTCTCAGCATAATTACACGCATCAGTTGGCGAAGTTTTGTGGAGAGATCAAAAACAATTTTTCCAATATTTTGGAATACATTAACACATATCAAAATCTTATTAAGCCTTTTCATGGATGAGAAATATAAAGGCCAATCTTAATCAGGGAAAAAAGTATAATTTTTCTTGTAGTTCTTTTTTTCCCCAGGTATTTGACTGGGAAGTGAAGTTTAATTACTCATTGCAATTGGAACAAGAGTCATGGAATGAAATCTAGTGTGTTCTTTAAAAAGAATCTTGTAGTTTAATAGAATTCTGTTGTGTGTTGATTTTTAAATGCTTTATATTTATGTAGTTGCACACACTAAGATTACTTTCATGGTGGTTTATATTTTTAAAAATAACACAGACAAAAGTATAGCGATGTAATATACGCTAAAAATTAAAACTGGATTGGCTTATACAAGGGTTTGAACCTCAAAACCCATCCTTGTGTATGCCCCTGTATTTATATGAGATGATTGTATAAAAAAGTGGTGCAAGACATATTGTTAAACTGCATAAAATAAATGATTGAATAAAATTTATAAGTTAAGGTGTACTAATGAAAAAAATATTAATCAGAGAAATTAAATCCACGAGAAAAATTATGCTATTGAAATCCAATCATTATTTCTATGTATTAAATTTAGAACAACTCATTTAACTTAGTCTATGAATAAAAATTAACAGTTTTAATGAAATTTTATTTAAAAAAATTTGTTGGTCAGAAAATAATTTCATTAAAAAAATTTCTCTTTTAGGTAATTTTACGATTAATTAAAAAGTGTTCTTCATGTAAAGATACAGCATGTGCAGAATTTTGCTTGAACCGTTATATGCGAGCAATAAAAGAGAAACGGTTCTTTTTCTCTCTCTCTCTTCAATTATATAAATTGTAAATCTTAATAATATTTAGTGGATTTTTTTTTCAAAAAAACTGTAACGAATATTGAAGGTAATTAAGTTATCTGAGTTTGTGACGCTAAAGTAATTATAAAATAATCGCAATTCTGCATTGCGAAGAAAGATGTATTTCAAATTTTAATATTGCAACCACTTACGTCTTGTGTATTAGAATTTTTTTTAGTTCTTTTATAGAAGTGTCTGATTTTTTCGAAGCTGCGAAGATTAATTAAACTTTTGTAGTGGCAGCTTTAATAATATTCGTCAGGCTTCGTCAGTCAATAACTGAAACCACTTGACAATTATCGTATTGTAAGTTTGAAAGTCGCTTGACAGCCTTCTATATAAAATGTAAAAAAAAAACAAGCATTTCCCTGAATTTATAGCATCTCCGGTTTTCCACATGTTTAACTCCAGAAAAGAAACACAAAAAAGTCTGAAAACATTTCCGAAATTGATGATTTCTTCGTACTAAAATTTCCATTGACTTAACAGAAAGATCGAAAGTAAAAACATTCTTTTTTTTTATAACGATTGAAAGAAAAAGAAAGATCCCTCAAAAGTCTCTTGGTTCTTTATGTAGCGAAATTCTTTCTAAAGTGGCCGCAAAACTTCTTTCAGATTCAAATTTAAACTATTCAAAGTCATATTTCTTCCAGTAAAAGTATCCACTTTCTTTCCACTGAATGTGTTGGAAATGCATTTGAAGATAGAACTAGAACTTCGGAAGAAAACAATTTTTCACTCTTTCAGCAATCCAAAAAGATAAATCGTAGAACTTACATTCAATGTATTGAAACAGCAGCTACTAATTTCTGACCACACAAAGGAAAAGGTTAACACTGCTATGATATTTTACATGCGTGTGACCAAACTTTCTCCTATTTTCTTTTTCATGATCACATATTATATGGAAGGTGATTGATTTAAATTTTGAAATCACAATATCATACATAAATTTTAAGGGGCACAGGATGATTCAACTGACAAAAATTGATCCCAAAATCAAAGTTAATTCTTTTCTAAATGATTTTTTATACGTTTTCTATAATCTCCTTTCAAGGCTTTAATTTAAAAAACCTAGAGCTATGGTAACTTTTTTGTTCGTTTTTTTTCGCATCCCAACCACAAATAAAAACATTAAACTGATTTATCTCAGAAAGAAAAAAATGACGGGTTCGTCTTCATTTAAAATAATAAGTCTTTTTTCAGTTCCTCTATTATATAACTCTCTCTCTCTCTCTCTCTCTATATATATATATTTATACTGTTCACAAATTTTCAGTAATTAATAAAATAGTTTATATTCTTCCAATTAAGGTAAAATAAATTTTTTAAACTAGTACTGGAAGACGCTTAATGTTAATTCACAGTTTTCTTCAAATATTAGCTCATTAATTACAGGCTAATTAATTTAATTAAATTAACTACCTGTTTTCGACGCCACCTTAGATTCGTCTCCATTGTTGTAACAATGTAACCGTTAAAACAATGACAAAAGTTGGTGTCGAAAACCAGTTTTTCAGCCAAACAAGGCAAATCGGGTAAACATTGGTGAAACTATAAATACAAATAATGCTCTTTTTACAATTCCTACTATTAATTCACTCTCTACTTATATATATATATATATATATATCTTGTTCAAATTTTCAATCGTTAATAAAATAGTTTCTATTCATCCATTCAAAGTAGGAATAAACTTGCATTTTTTTTTTATATTACTTGTTTCTATTGTGCCAAATGCTTTGATATTTTTCTAACTATTGTGGCGGAATCTAAGTAAACCAGTAACAGCTTCCGGACAGGAGTGATCACTTTTGTCTAGTGGTAAGTTACGCGCTTACGAATCGGAAGGTACCGAGTTCAAACCTCCGATATTGGTGACCTTGGCTGAAAAGAAAAACGCTAAACCTTCCGATGTGTCATGACGCCATCTACCTGCAAGAAGAACAAGCAAAGTCATCAAAAATCATTTGACGCAACAAAAGTCGTCGGACCCACTCGGCGCAGCAAAGTCGTCAGACTCACTTGGCGCAGCAAAGTCATCAGACTCTTTTGGCGCAATAGTAGCAACTCCCACGCTCGCTATAACAACAAAAATCTCTTTCGTTCGCCTATCCACCGACTCACTGGTGGGGGAGTACTGTGGCGGAATCTAAGTAAGCCAGTAACAGTTTCCGGACAGTAGTGATCACTTTTATCTAGTTGTAAGTTACGCGCTTACGAATCGGAAGGTACCGTGTTCAAACCTCCGATACTATTCCTATTAATACATGTAAAAGAAGTTGGTTTGTATTTTTAAACAAAGCAATGCTCATTTAAAAAAAAATATCTGAAATTAGTATATATAAATTTGTTATAAAAATTTTCAATAGCATTTATAGAAAGGAATCATATTTTACAAATATCAATCTTGTTTTGCCAAAACTCATACCAACTTTTTACAAATCTTAAATGACGCCATTTGTGCTTTCATATTTCATACAAGGTTTTCACACCCGTTCACATTTTTTTTAACTCTGAGATTTAAAAAAATTTTCTTTGGATGTGGGATCGGGCTAATAAGGTGGATGTGGCACAACTGCAAAATAATACAATACCAAGTCGCTTTGATTCCTTAATCACGTCTTGAGATGACTGTATTGTCAACTAGAAAATGGACACTTTAACCGATCAAATCGCGCCGCTTCTAAGTCAGAGCAACTCGGAATTTGGGCAGCAATGTGCAGTTAAAGATAAGATGACCCTTAAAGATGAATCCACGAGAGTCCTTGCAGACTTCTACAACTGTACCTTCTTAAGAGGCTAATCGCTGTTTGCTTCTGCCCTTGCTCATTTCTTTGGTCTCTGGATCATAAAAATCCATCGTTTGGGGGCTTCTAATAGAATTCGTCTTTTTCCAAGAAATTTAAATCTTTCTTGATAAATCGCGGCGATTTTTTTCTTTTTTTGATGCGTAACATCTTTCCTCTCGATTGCTGGAGATTTGTGGGAGTGATTTCGTGAAAAAGGACGGAAATGCGTAACAGGAAGTTGGGGAAGCGTGCGCTATTCAGTGAAGTTCTGTTTTTTCTCCTTCATTCGGGAGGGGATTCACCCCCATCCCCCACCCCCTGCGGTCTAGGACGTGGGATCTTTGTTTTTGTTTTCGCACTTTAGGATCAGAGAAGCTAAGTTCTTTAGGCAGAGTCGTGGTTAGACAATGACGAACGTGTTTCGATACCTGACTTCGATTGCTGCGTACAATTTAAACGACCGGGCCACAGAGCAGCTGGTGTTGTGGCTCCCATATGAATTACTTATCATCAAACAAGTGGACTGGGTACTGTTAGTCAAGATGTTGGGGACACATGTGCGGCAGAATATTTATTTGAAAATGGACAAACAGTGATTTCGGTGGTCGTATACATTTCTCCGAATCAAACGGTTCAAAAAATTAAAGATTTCCTGCTTTTTTTACTTTTACCATATACCAAAGGTGGTTCTGCTCTTTTTTTAAAAAAAAAATATCACTCGCTTCCCCTGATTTTGAGTGGTGATTTTAAAGTTAACTTCAGTTTGCTAGAAGCCGAGCCACTCATAGCTTTTTTGAATGATGAACTCAAGCTCTAAATGAACACAAATCGAAATGTATATACAACTAACGGTGGTACTGTTATTGACGCTATTTTTCAACGGTTTTTAAATACTTTGAAAACACAAGTATATGTGTCATATTTTAGTTATCATAAATTATCACATTACGGCTCTTCTCCAATTTGAACAAGAATAATTATTTTTGATCAAAAATTGCATTACTCCTTGTGTTAATTAAATAAAATTTTCATTAAAGATATATTTATTCCATAGAAAATTATTTCCAAACATACTCGATTCATTTTTTTCAGGATTTAAGTTGTTATTGCGAATTTACCACGATAACATGACAGATGTTACACATCGTATGCGACTACTGTAAGGCTCGTTTTTCTTCTAAAAAGCATTCAGTATTTGGGGAACTCAACGTGTACTTTTGACCTGTGCAGTTCTTCGTGAATAATTTTGCTAATGCAGTCATAATTAAGACCAGTCTCATTCATAATCATTGCGATGATTGCTTTTTCATCTAACAGGATTAAGTCCTCAACTGTCTTCCCTGTGGCTGCATCGTCCGTATGTGCTGTCTTTTAGGCATCAATCTTCTTGAGGTACATGTGGCCAGCTTGAAGCTACAAGAGCATCATATGACAGACTATCATTTCCATAAACTGTCATCATTCCATCGTGTTTTCCCTAGATCAG
Organism: Trichonephila clavata; assembly: GCA_019973975.1. Lineage (NCBI taxonomy): Eukaryota > Metazoa > Arthropoda > Arachnida > Araneae > Nephilidae > Trichonephila > Trichonephila clavata. The sequence goes on from BMAO01004588.1 coordinate 50,540, forward strand.
TGGTTATCAAAGTAGGTTCCGTGGAACCCTAGGGTTCTACGAAAAATTTAGGGCTCCACGTAACAAATTTGATTTGATTTAAAAAATAAGAATGGTGTTTAATATATTCAAATTTTCTTCAGAAAGCTTATGTATTACAATTAGATGAGTTCACAGACGTTGCTGGATTAGCAGTTTGGCTTGTTTTCATTCGAGATGATTTAAGAAAAAATTGGAGAAGATTTGCTTTTATGTGAAAGTGTTAACATTAACACCACGGGAGAGAATATATATAACTTCACTGATAACTTTTTGACAACGCATGAAATTAACTGGAGAAAATCTATTGAAGTATGAAGCGATGGAGCAAAAGCAATGACAGGAAAAGTGAGTGGTGATGCAGCACGGATTAGAAATGTTGCAAAAAACTGTAGCAGTACTCACTGCATTCTTCACAGATATGCATTAGTAAGAAAAAGGATTTCAGTGACATTTAAATCTGTTCTCTACGAAGCAGTGAAGATTATTAATTTTATCAAAAGTAAACCTGTGTAATCACGTATTTTCAAAGTCATGTGCGAAGATATGAGTAGTCTTCACATCACTTTACTTTTCATGCAGAAGTTAGATCGTTATCACGTGGTAAAATGCTTGTGCAAACATTTGAATTGCAAAATGAACTGATGGCTTACTTTATTGGTCATAAATCTGAATTATCCGACAGATTAAATAATATGGCTTCGATATCTATACTTGCATACTTTGCTGATATATTTGGAAAATTGAACGAATTATGTTTGGCTCTGAAAAGAAAACAATTCAACATATTGCAAACAAAAGATAAATTAGTTGCCTTTTTAAGAACAATAAATACTGGATTTTAGCTGTGTAGCAAAATAACTTAAAATATTTCCAGACGATTAGTGGTTTTCGCAAAGAATCTGAAAGGGATTTAGATATGGTAATCTGTTATGGTATAAAAACACATCTGTCCAGTTTACAGCAATCACTCAGTGATTATTTTCTAAACCTAGAGAATCAAGATAATTACTGGGTAAAAATCCTTTTAAAATAAAAGAAAAACCAAAAGGATTTCATTCTATGGATTAGAAAATTTGATTGAATTGAGTTTGGATTCACAATTAAAAGCCAAATTTTGAACAGTGTCATGAACAATATTCTGGTCAGATGTATTCGATGAATATCCAAATTTAGCGAAACAGGCTATTCGAATTCTATTACCGTTTGGAACCAGTTATTTGTGGAAGCTGGGTTTTCAAAATATGTTGCGACAAAAACCAAATATCGTAACAAACTTGATGCTGCACCAGATATTCGAGTTCAGTTATCAAACCTAACGCCCAATTTTAAGAGAACCATGAAATCAAAGTAGAGGGTACATTCTTCACATTAAAGATTTTCCATCTATTTTAGTTTATATTTTGTGTTTTTATTAATTATTCCTATGATTTTTTTTTTGAGTTTTGCTTAATTCAATCTGAAATACCACAAAATAATACTTGTTTCATTTAATATCAGATTAAATTTTGAAAAGTTGTTGATTAACCCAGCACTTTTCGCGCAGGGTGTGTCATACCCACCGTCTAACTTTTTTCAGCGCTCCTCCTAATCCTTTTTTGGAAATTGGATAGTTTATCGTGTAGCTGACTTTAAGGTCATATTCTTTGAGGAGCCTTTGATTGTAGGCGAATTCTAAATATATTTTTTTGGATATCGCCTCTTCGGGTATGTCATACCCTGCGCGTAAATCACTGTTACAGTACTGAATGCATGAGCATGTTTTAAATCTTCCTTATGCAATATTATATTATTGTAGTTATGATGAAGAAATGTGATATTTAAGTAATTTAATAAATACAGTATTTAATAGATATAGTACAACAGTATTTTCGGATGAAGAAATTCTCTTCGTGGTTATGATGAGGAAAAATCAAATGATGAAGAGTATAACAGCAAGTATGATTCCTCCACTGAAATCGATCCAGATTCAGAAAAGGGAGACACTGTTGAAAGTAAATGTTTTATATGTAGAGACACAAAAACATTTGAAAAGAACGTAATTTTAAAGGACACAACTGGTACACATCTTATCCACTTTCAGATGAACTTTCGAAAAAAACTATTGCTACAACAATAAGCGAAAATGAAAAAAAAATCCAAATTTTTTCCCCTCAAGAATAGAGAATTTTACTCCTATATATTTAGTTTTAAAAAGATACAGATTAAGAAAAAAATTCAGATCCAGTGAAACATCGCACTCATTCACGACGAGATTAAAAGAGTGTATAAACAATGCACTGAATGCCCTTATGAAAAGAACAGAAAAACTAAAAAAACTAAATTTACGTTTGAAAAATGTAATAAACATATTGTATATTTCCTACTTTTCTTCCTTTTTAACCTTTGTATACAAATTTTACTGTAAAAACACAATATAAACACCCTTGGGTGTGACATACCCTGCGCGAGAACTTTAGATCGTTTTTTTCAGGCGAGTGATGCCAAGTTAATAAATATCCAGGGTTTCGCGATCATTTGCAACAAATTTTGGGGTTCCACGACCAAATTAGTTTGGGAACCACTGCACTAGATATTTTAACCTTTAAAATAAAGAAATTTAATCCCACATTGAGCCTACCTTCTCCACGTACAGCAATTTACTTCAATTTACGGCTTCCTGAAATCAAACAAATTTAATATTAAAAGCTGTAATTTACAACATGGTATATACGCTAATCAATTGATAAGTACTAGAAATTTTATGTAGATATCTCGATTATTTCCTAGTACTAATTCAAATATTATGATGCCTTTCTGTATAACACAGTCAATCATACTCTTAGGAAATTTAAAATAAATTAAATGGAGTACAAGGTGATTCATAGAAAATTTTCAGTTTCGGTGCACTATAAATCAAGAATAATGATTAATATTGAATGTAACTTGTAACAGAATTGTACGCGACTATTTGAATTTGAGTTTGAGATAGTCACAGATATTCTATGTGTGAGCGCTTAGGCACACGACGTACCCTTTCCCCCTTAACGTGTGTTAAGGTATCAACTCCATCGATAAAGGACTTTGATACGTTGTTTCAGCTTCGACTAGGACTTCTACTTTTGCACAAACAGACCGTAGTTTTAAATTTTTCATACCATTTCTGAACAATTTTATATTTGGAGGTTCTATTTTCCGAATTGTGATCAAAAATACTGTTACATAGAAGTTGTGTATGCGATTTTGCTAAATTCAAGAACATAAAAAGCCTATTCCACTGTAGACACCGCCTTTTCGACTGATTTTTCTACTGATTCACTTTTGTTAGGGGCTATATAAAAAAATTAGAAAGTACATCTACCTTACGGTTCACTGAGGTTGTGTCTGGCTTTGACTATTAATGTCGTACTTCCTTTTGAATCATCCTGTATATTGAACCTTAATATTATCGTATGCAATACTTGGATTTGTATAGATTTTTGTAGAGAAAATTCATTTTAAAATTTTTTATGTGTTTATTGAACAATTATGCTAATCACAAATTAGAAAAAAAATTCCTTTTGAGTTTTTTTTATTAATCTAATGCCTTATATTAAACTTTCAGGGGAAAAATTTTATGAGTGGATAAAAGTACCTATTGATTTTATTTTTGAAAAATTACTAATTACGTCATTTTTTGCTACTGCACGCTTGTAACGTCCCAGAGGACGTTGGTGCTTGGGGGTTCGAGCAAAGACTAGCCATAGTATTTTAAATACAATTTTATTATCACTTTAACTTAATCACATTTTACAACTTAAGGGAGAGAATGCACTATTACATTAAACTCAGGAGAGTAATCACTTAGGATTAATTTAATTATCATATAAATAAACACACTTATCTTATAATTGGAGCGCTCTTGATTCCCTTACTTCGATTCTCTTTATATAACTTGTTTAACTATACGACCTCCGGTCGTAATCTTATTCACTCTTAAATCTCCACTTTCAACCATCGTCACTTACTCTTATTCAAAAGCTTAAATAGAAGTTTTAATTTGCATATATCTCGTCTTCTTCATCGAGAAAGATTTTCAACTGAAATCACAGTTAAAGATTAATTTTACCCAAGAAGAATAATGGAAGAATCACTGGATAGACCTTTTCCACGTTTAGCGGATATATTCGACTATATTAAGGAACTCTTCTTTAACTTTATAACATGTATCTAACTTTTAAAAAAAAATAATATACATTCTTCGTTATGTTTGTAAACTTTTATTTTTTTTTCAAGTCCGCGCTACAAAATAACTTTACAAAGTCAGCTTTTTGATAATCCAGTTGTAAGGAATATTAGATTCACAGTAATCATTTTTAGGCTTACATACTGAAATATTTTATCCATTTATAAATTTCTATATTATACGCAATTAACCAACACAAAACTAGCAAGTACCATCAACCACCGCTTTCGACCTTCTATTAATAGAGGCGAATTGCTTTCGTGTATTTAGGATCTACTTTACGGTTTGTCCCTGATTACGATTGTCATTTCTTTGAATTTTTCCGTTAGTATAATTTTAGGCATTTTATCTACGTTACTTTAACATTTTTCAAGTTATCATTTGACTAACTTCTCAATAATTTATTTTGAAATTTTATTCTTTTTAGTGTTTGATCGGGGGATGTTTCATGATAGGTCGTTAAGGAGGAACGTTGACACCTTTAAACTAGTTAAATTTCCCTAATTCTATCCTCAGCCCAAAATTACAATTTTGATTCTAGACTGCGATTGAATTTTTGCTTCATTTTATACGTATTTTGTTGTTAAAAATTCTTCATCTCTCTCACTCATGCACATTCTCTTTATACACACTTACACATGCACACACACACACACACACACATATATATATATATATAATTTTCTCTGGAGGTATTTTATTTATTTTTCATTGTGGTCTTAAGAATTCCAAGACTAGTGATTGCGAATTTTGATAGTGAATTTTTAGCTTACCTCCTGACGAGAAAAGCACAATTTTATCTCCTAAGAAACTGCCACATTCACCGTTTTTAAAACAAGATGATGCAATCTTGCATCATCCCATTATTTTGAACAATCTCAAAGGTCTACTTAAAATCGTATGATTCCAAAAGCTTATATCACCGGAAAGAAAAAGAACTCTCTGTAGACTACACTATGCCTACATGATTCTCCGTATTTTCTCTATATTTCTATTGTGCATTTTGCGTGTGTAAAGTAAAATGAGGAATTTAAAATGGCAACTTTTTTCCTAAACCGATCTCATTCAGCAACTGTAATGGTGAAAAAAAATTACCCAGTAAAAGGTTTTGATTCCAGTGAAATCTTTTACACTATGTACTATAAATTGTAATACATTACTTTTACATTATGTACTATAATTTATATACGACTTTTTGTAAAAATGTAATAACATAATATTTTTTTAAAAAAACATAAAACATTTTATAACAATAAAGTTGAGTAAAATTTTGTTTTAAGGTAAATTTCTGGGGAAAAAAAGAACATGAATATCGGAGAAAAATTTTACTTTGTTTCAATTTTTTCACCTTATCTGTTTTTTATAATAATGAGGTAAAACAATGGTAACGTAAAACACATTTAGGAAAAATAATTTTGTTTTATACTTAAAAATAACTTGCATCATAAACACTTTTAAAATGTTCTTTTTAAATACTTTATTTGTCGATTGTTAAACTTGATGTTTAGTTTTAAAAAAAGTTACACCTATTTTCCAGTGAATTAAAATTTATTTTAAATGTAGTAAATGTCCGGAATAGACAAAAAAACAATAATAAAATGGAAATGAATTCAAGATACTATTAAATGACCAAATGTAGGAAAACATATGTAATTTTTATGCCAATCATTTCAGAAATTCCTTTTTTTTTTCGTTCTGTTATAAACTTCAAGAATATGATTAAAATAGTTGCCTCTTTCCTTTGAAATATATGCCCATAATAGGAAAGAAAACCGACATTTTTGCAACCAAAATAATTTTGCTGTATTAAAACTCAAATGCTCTTTTGTGCATTAAAAAACAATTCATTTTAACTTTCAGCACTTAAGCAAAATATTTTATATACTTTTAGAAGCAAAACATACTTCTTATTCTACCTCTCAATATACTTCTAATTTAAATAAGTCAAGTGACAATAAATATACACGAATATTTTATTCATTTATCCAAATGCTCCTTTGACTAAATACAAATAAAATCTCTGTGTTATTATAATATTTCTTTTGGTTGCAAAGCATGAGGTTAACAAAAATATTATACGAGAAAACCGAGTTTAAATTGAGTTTATGTAATAAAGATACTACACAAGTTACTGAGGGGGGAAAAAAGATCATTTCATTTATCTGCAATGAAAACGTACAAAATAAAATCATTTCATGCATATAAATTTAAGATCAACTTTACATATGTAGATTTAAAGTTATAAATAGATGCTCTTCAAATTTAAAACGTTAATTTCTCTTAACAAACTTTTATACATTTATTTTTAAAAATTTAGGCTTTTTCTATTTTATGAAAACTGTATTTTATCTCTAAATGAATTTTATGTAAGACAGAAAAATGAATGATATTTGAAAAAAGTGGAAGTCATTTAATTCTCAAATAAGCACATTATATTTTTGCTTAAGGCCAGCTCTATCGTTAATAAAGCATTTTTTGCGATTATATTTGCTACAAAGAATTCATAAAAGGTTATGTTTGAAATGAAATTGGTGAATTTTAATATAAAAATTTCATTAAGACTATAGTTGATATAAATTGTCTAAAATCATAAATGTGCATTAAAATTCTCCAGATATATTCTAAGATTTTATAATTTATTTATATATCTACGATTACAGTTATTTTAATTAATTTAATTTTTTTAACAAATAATTTTGGAATCTTTTTCACACAAGGTAAATTTAAAAAATCAAATAATACATTCAAAATTTATAGGCAAGGGTATCAATGTAGTACCTCTAGGTTAAGATTTAAAATTTAATTTATGGATATGAATAAAAAATGACAAATTAAACATAAAATTTTGTAAATATTAAGGAAGTAGATTTATTTTTAAAAAGATGTAAAAGATATTTAAATTAAAATATAGTTTAAAGTTTCGGACTGTTTTTATAAATGTAGATACGAATGCTATTCCTCTTGCACTGTGTTTAAATTGACATAGACTTCAAACACATGCAAATTTAAAGTTATTGAAGATTTTTGCTATAAGTAAGCATTTAATATTTTTTTTAAAAATCACAAAACTATCCGATATAATTTTATGAAATATTTTAATGCGTAGTAAACACACTTTAAAAGATTGCAAAAATTCGTTTCAAAACTTCCAAGAGAGATTTTTGTTTCCTGGATGTTTTACTGTAGGTGTTTCTGTTCACCAAAAATTAAAGTAAAAGCTTCTGTTTCATTCTATTTTCTAAAAGTAAAAAGGAAGAGAAATCTAGTTTTAGGGCACCAACAGAATCCTAATGCAAATTGTCAACAGAGAATATGCTTTGTTTCTTACGTCAGTTTTCACAAGGATTTCCACCTCTGCATATTGAAAAGAAGGTTTGTGCCAAAAATAATTCTACGAATTCCCATAAACTTTTAGAGTCTATAAAAAGTATGAATTCTTGCGGGTAAAAGATTCTATGTTTCCAGCATGGATTCTTTCGTGTCTTTTCTATTCTATCGTGTTTGTTCTCTTATATCTTTTTTGATATTGTGTAAATTGTCATACGCAGACGGAATATTTATTGACTTCCTCTCTGGTTTGTCCCCACAGTATACAATAATTTTAAAAATTACACTGAGAATTAAAATTAATGAATTTCTCTATTTTCTCTCATAACAGTGCTTTTTATAAAAATCGGTCAAACACCATTCGGAAAAATTCTTATGTGAAAATTCCTTCTAGATCTGAATATATTTAATTTGAGATTCAATTTACCGTTTCCTTGAAATTCACTCCCTCTATTTTTAATACTGCTTTGTAATTTTATGGCCATGAATTTGATTTGGAGGGAGGAAGGATTATTTAGCTGTTAATTTCTAAGACCAATAGAGTGAAAGGCTATGATCCCAAATCAATTTTAGCTACTACAATGTGAATTCCTGCTGGAAATTAAACATATAACGAGTTCCAATGGTAGTACATTGCGAACAAAAAATTAGAAAAGCACTTGGATTTAACGAAAAGATGCAAATACTTCCTTTTATAACAAACGTAAATAAAGCATCCGCAATCTAAAATTCTTGAAACAGAAGAAAACTTCATATGTAAATTAATGTTCATGACGTCAAAAACCAGGAAAAGGATATACATGGAAATCATTGACGTTTCGTCAGGCTTTATTTTCACTGTCTCAGTGAGGAAATTCAACCTTTCGACTAATGTTTTTGAAAGGTGACTGGAGAATGTCGACAATGCTATCTTCCGGAATCTATGGCTTGGCATATTGTCGGGAGGCTGGAATACGAGCAAATACAAAAAATTGTAGCGGACGCCATTGAAGTAGCAAGAAGTGTCATTGCAAGGCTGGGGAATCAATTCTAAGAGCTGGGATATTAATTGTGGCTAGGACAAGGTTGTCCATGGACTATCACAGCAAATAATGACCAATATATCTTGTTAACAACTTGTTGAGACAGAACCAATCAACAAACATAGATTCAAAGACATTTTGCTGCAACTGGACGAAGACTCTCAAACAAAATCAGAAAAGTCTTCTTGCGGGTGCTCTGTATGCATGTTGGTGAATTGTGTGTATTCTGTTGGAAGCAAGACATAAGACACCTTAAATAAAATGGGCTGCTGAGCATCGAGACTGGATGCAAAATGACAGGAATCAAGTGCTGTTTACGAACGAGTCCCGATTCAATTAAGAGTGTGACGCTAGACGTTTTTTGGTATGTGAGAAAGGGGCATAAGAAATAACCCTATACTTGTTTAGGAAAGATTACATTACAGACGAGGTGGTTTGATGGTATGGGTTGTAATCAGCATAGGAGACCGTACTGGCTTGCATATCATTTGGAATGGTAATTTAACGACTCAGAGATATGCAAGCAAAATCCTGAAATCACATGTCAGATCTTACTCTGAAATCAATCGTGATTTCTTTCTTTTAATGCAAGAAATTACCAGATCTGATATAGCTCGTCTAGGAGAACTTCATGACTAAAATGGGCAGAGTACAAATTAGCCTACATGCTTTCTGGTCAGCCCAGTCAGGCATCTTGGAGATACACTCGAAGGACGTTTAACTGCAGGACAAGGCTTCCTCATTTTGGGTCAATTCTTGAGGCTCACACTTCGTCCAGAGTGGAACAGTATTCTCCAAAGTCTCGTCGCTACCTCATAGCATCCTTTTTAACCAGGTGTGAGGCAGTATTAGCAGTTGTAGGGCCACATCATGTTAAACACATTATATCTTTTCCAAACAGGTTTTTTTTCATTGTCATTTACATGCATTGAAATTGTTGCCCTGAAGCATCCAACCCATTTCGTGTTCTTTATACCATTCTAAATATCAGAGTTCCCTTACAATTGTTTTTGACTCATTTTCTTTTGTTTTGGTAATCTGTTTATTCCCGCCATGATTTATCTCGCAACGATTTCTTCCCTTTTTTGAGCAGTGTACTTCGAATTCTTATCAATGCTCTTTCAGTCACTTATTTTTTGCTATTTGTATTAAGTTGAAATTGCCCTTTCAAGAACATTGTAAATATCTAGTCTAATCTAAACATATATTTACTTCTTTCTTTCCAATCAGTCCCATATAGATGGTATTGTTGTGCATACAAATGAAATCAGGCTCAACCTTATCTTTAAAGTTGAACATACACCATCTGTCCCAATATTTCTGATGATACGAACTCCTATTGAAGACATGAATATCTGTGCAGCCCAATTCCCAGTTCCCTCTCTGACCATTAAATCGGGATTGCCATACCAGTTTCTGTGTTAAACGTTAAAGAACAGGAGAGAAAGGAATCCGTTTCATTCCAGATAAAGGTACAGGAATCAGTAATTAGAAAAAAATCTGAACTTGCCAAGAAATAGAATGGTCTCTTCCTTAAGTCCCTGCACCCTTATAGATAATATCTTCACAATGCAACATGTGTGCTCTTCTGTCTGCGGAAGTAAACAGGAAGTGAAAAGCAGTTCATAACAAGCAGGTTCTCTTCTAGAAACACAGTATCTCTGCACACACATGTAATCTTGTAACCACATGAAGTTCAAGCGACAGCTGAATAGCAGTTACATTCTTATTGTATTTCACTGTAATAAATAAATTTAGTTCTTTAAGGGCCATTGTGGCTGTCCTATAGTCTTACAGATGCCCTCTTTTTACGGTTTCTATTGCAGACGCTGTCTTCATACATTACACACAATGCCTGTCTATACATTCAAATCTTTAGAATCTGCAATCGAGACCTTATCCTTCATTCTATCGTTTCATTTTTGAAACGTTTGAGTTTACTCATTTTAGTTGATTTCTTTCGAATTGCATTACGTAAAATCATCATAATAATCTCCGAAGTTTTCAAATCCATGCAGCCTTTCATTGTATATGATTTTGTAGATTAGTTTTTATTTTATGGTCGTCCTGAAGCTCAACTTATCCTTACTTAATCGAAATTAAAACTGTGCATCTATGTTTGGAAACAATAGTTTCATTTTCTATCACAAATTTTCAAGAAATGTGACTTAATATATCAATTCTCTTTATTTTTAATACCAGTTTAAAGGGAAAAGATATTATTAATTGAATTTTAATGAATAACATACAAATTTTAGCTGAAAATCGTAAGAGAATATCACATTTGTAAAATGACATTTTTAAACTTAAAATATATATGGGGTATATCCTTTTGTAAAGTATTAAACACCTCAATTTAAATTCATAAAATGAATTATGATTGAAATTAACATTTTGAAACCTCTTGTAAAAATAAGGCGAAATTAGAAATATACAAAATAATTTCCTAAATCTTCAATAAAGAGAGAAATATAAACTTTTTCAACAAAGAGTAATTTATTTTTGAATCACATTGATAAATAAACCCCGATAACGTGTATACTGCAATGGATTATATAGAGAGAGGAAAAGTGATTTGGTACGAGACTTTAAACCAGTTATTTAAATCAGATAGATATTTGAAAACTCAGTTCTATTTTTTTAGAAAAAAGATTAATGATACAGTTAGTGTTTCATGTGAAAAGAAGTTTCTAATAAATACTATAAAATAACTTGAATGAAATAAATAATCCAAAGTAATCATGAATCTTAATGTACATAAAACAAAAATATGTAAAAAGTAGCGTTTTAATTCAATATGAAAAAAAATCAACTAAAACTTAAGCTAGAAGGGCTTTTTCTAATAGTTGTTGAATTGTACAATGTAAAAACTAGATGTATGTTTTTTGCAAAACTGTCACATAATGTGTGCCAAATTTATATGTACTTATATGTAGTACAAAATTTATTTTTTCTTATACAATATAAATGACATACACAACGCAAACGATTTCATGTGGTTGATTTTGCTTTCCTTTTGTATTTTTTAAATGTATGTGGAAAGATTTATAATAAAAAAAAATATGTTTCTTTCATGCTGAAAACTGAAGCTTTTTTTAAAGATATTTCGCTAGCATAGATAATCAGAAGTATCAATATTTTAAATTGAATGAGGTTGTTTTAATACACTAAATTAATGGATGCATTTGATATAATGTAAATAGTTAGTATTGCTTAAATAATTCCCAAAACCAAATTCTGTTAAATTTTCTGAAATATGTATGAAAAAGATTTTTTTTTGAAATATTTTTATTAGTTACTTCTAATGGTAAATTTTTCTTCAAATTATAAAATTTTAATTAAAAATAAGGAATGCTTTAATCTGTTCACACCTATAATCCACTACAACCCAATTTTGATGAAAAGGAAAACTATCGTATAAATACCTTTTTCTTCACGACATTCTTTCTTTTCAGCTTCGTACGTAACAAATTCAACAAATTAATCAGTAATCGCATTCCTTCACTTCCAAAAGACGTACTGGCTCTCCTTTGATTGTGCGAGAATTGCTCTTTCCGAAAATTCTCACCTCCAATCAGTGAAAACTTTTGATCTGCATCATCAATAAAATGGTGTCTACTGCCACCATGTTTAAACGAATCGGTCTTTTTCAGCTTCATTAGCAGCAGACGAAAATTGAGTTAAGCCTTAAATTTTTAATTTCCCCGACGATAAGCTTTTCCTATTTTATTTAATATATTCACTGTGTCCACAACTTGAAATAAAATATCTGGTTCGCTTAAGAATTTTTGAATCATAAAGGTAAAGAAATTCTTCATCCGGAACATGATTTACCCTAACATCATTTTTCTGGGGGCTCTTTTTTCAATTCCTATTATTAGTTCACGCTCTCCCTATATATATATATATATATATATATATATCTTGTTCAAATTTTCAATCGTCAATAAAATACTTTTTATTCATCCACTCAACTTCAAATACATTTCTTAAATTTCTAATGGGTGGCACTTGAAGTTAATACAGTTTGTTTCAATATTAATTCATTAATTTAATTTCATTAATTAATTATAGTTTAAGAGATATATTTCAGTTGACATTATTCCTCTGCAGGGCAGCACCATTGGATAAAACAATTTTTGATAAATTTGTGGTGAATATTTAACTTAACCTGAATAATCATATGTTAGTTAAACGTCAGCATTACTTTCACACCCCCTGGTCTTAAGATAAATTCTTACCTATTATATTCAACATTTTTTTAAAAAAAAGTAACTACAAATTTACTGTGGTTAAAAAGTTTTTAATGTTAATTCAAAAGGTTTTTTGTCACTTAATATTGTGATTGTGTCATATGTGTGTACATACACTGGTGTCCAACAGTTAAGCATAAATCGTAAAATGCGAAAAACATGGAGTAAATATTCGTAAAATTATTCCAAATTTCTTGCGGATATTAATTGGGTGAAGAAGAAACATTGGGTTTATGCAAAACTTTTCAGTCGACTACGTCCTGCGCGAAACACCGGCACATGTCGGAACGCCGAGAAACCGATTCACGTAGCATAGGCAGTTCAGACAAGTTTCATGCAACTGCTGTGCGAAGAAACGTTGTTAACCATCAAACAAGGTGAATGATGGCACAAAGACGCCAATTGAACATGTTTACGAAAGGAAGAATCGTTGGAATGCTGGAATCCTCACGATCACAAACCGAAGTGTCTAGAATTCTGAATGTGGACCAGTCTGTGATCTCAAGACTGTGGCAGAAGTTTCAAAGAACGGGAGATGTTACCCGACAACCAGTATCAAGTCGACCAAGAGTCACAACCCCTCGCCAAGACCGATATCTGGTAATAAGTGCGCGACGTCAGAGGGGCAGTACTGCCAGAGCACTGGGTTCGGCGCTCACAGTCGCCACAGGAATACGAATTTCGAGACAAACTGTTTACAGGAGACTCAATCATGCTGACCTGTATGCCAGAAGACCAGCAGTTTGCATTCCCCTCACGTCTGCGCATAAACGCGCTAGTTTGAACTGGAGTTTGAAATATCAACATTGGAGTGTGGGAGAGTGGGCCAATGTGATATTCAGTGACGAGTCCCGGTATAGTCTGAGTAGTGATTCTCGGCAGGTACGATATGGAGAGAATGTGGAACACGTTTTGTACCAAGAAACATAACGGAAAGACATAATTTTCCATCAAGGGGAGTAATGGTATGGGAGGCATCATGATGGACGGCCGCACAGATCTCCATTTCTTTGACACGGGGTCTGTGACTGCTCAAAGATACAGAGACGAAGTTCTTGAGCCTTATGTTTGCTTGTTTCGAGGCGCTGTCTTTCCTGACTTCATATTCATGGATGATAATGCGCCATGCCACAGAGTGGTGCGGATTGATGACTTCCTTGAAACGGAAAACATCCAGCGCATATCGTGGCCTGCGAACTCCCCTGATTTAAATCCTTTTGAGCATGTATGGGATATGCTCGGGAGACAAAGTGCAGCCCTTTTGCACACACCAAGCTCCGTTACAGAACTGAAGAGAGCTCTCCAAGAAGCTTGGAACCGTTTGAGCCCACAACTCATTCATCATCTCATAGAAAGTATGGTAAATCGCTGTGCAACGTGCCTGGCTGTCAGTGGTGACCACACGCCTTATTAAACTGCAGCATCAGTATTTTAATTAATGTTTTCTTTCATTTTTACTTTAAAGTGTGAATCCTTGCTATGCTCAGTTTTCTTTCAAACTACTACTTTGGATAATAAAATTATTTATTATCATTCTTTTGATTTGCTTCCTTATTTTATAACCATTTTACACTCGCATATCATGTTTCCCGCCATTCTGATTTACAGTTCCTTCTTTATTCACATAATTATCAATTATGCTTAACTTTTGGACACCAGTGTATTTATATTATAATTGTAATTATTTAATAAAAAGTAACTTAAATAAAATTTTCTTTGTTGACCTAAGTAGGAATTGACTTTAAAAAAGATTATATTACTTGATCTTGTAAAAGGTTACATCTACCATTGAAGTATGAAATATTCAAAAAATTGTTTATGACACTTATTTTAGCATAAACATTGAGAGTTCTTTTTAGAATAAAATAAACAGATTTTATAGTTGAACTAGTACGAGATTTATAGTTGCAGCCAGCGAAGCTCACTTTGTTAATGTTAGTTTTTATAAATAATTTTTTGATTGTTAAAATTAATTTATTTTGTTGTTTGTTTTGATCAGTAGGTGTTTGGATTTCTTTTACGAGATGAAAAGTTGTGACTGGGCTATCCGCGAGAAATTATACTAATCCTCTTGGGTAACTTTGGGGCCAGCATTTATTCTATTCCACGGCCTCTTCGAGAAAAACAAGAGATATTTATATGCTAATTATTTCGACTATAAAAAGTCTAGATTTCGTAAATGCATAGAGAGAAGGAGTTACCTAGCTGTACGTAAGTATCGAAGGAAAATTACTTCAACAAGCATAGTGCGCATTTGATAGTATTTGATATTTAAACAGTAAAGTATTAGATTAATCATTAAAGGAATCAAAGGAATTAGATTTAGTACCGACCTGAGGTTAGCAAGAGTTCGTCTCCTTGTCAATTCTGATAGCTGAGATTACTTAGACGGGAATATTAGATTTGAATGTTAGATTTGAGTATCGGATTTGAGTATTAGGATTAAACTAGGTATTAGGTAATCACTCCGAGTTTTCCACTTATAAATTGAACTTGTGCTTGCTATTTGTGTTTGTCTGTCTTAAATAAATAATTGTTGCTATGGCTTTTGTTGGTGATAATATGTTTCCTCCTACACTTAGAGGCGCGTCGGGTGATGTGAACTCAGTCCAAGATAGCACTGGGACACGACAAAGTGTTGTGTTGAAGCGTTAGTAAAGTTGAGGAAACAATCAGCTGGAGTTAACGCACCTTCTTTTCAGCTAATCCTTGATAGCAATCGTCTACATTTTATATTATCGGATGACCCAAAAGTCCGCTAACATTTTAAAATTCAATAAAGCACTGTATAATGAAGGTAGATAGATAAAAATTGCCAAATATACTTGAAATGACGTGGGATTTTGTAAAAAACAAAACAAAACAAAAATGCAAAAAATGGCCAACAGATGGTGTTTTATATAACGATGTTCTTTATAACAAATACTCTACATGTCGGTCGTCATTCATCAACAATATCTGTAATCAAGGGTCAATGTTAAGAATTACAGTATAGCTGTAGGAATGGTGAAAAGTCGCCATCGGTTGATGCCTTTTAGCTTCCCCCAATAAGGTCATGTGATCGCAGTATTTTGTGACTTTAGGTAACCGCGCAGCCAATAATAACTCGGATTGGGCTCTTGGGATCTGAGAGGCCAAACATGATGGAAGTGGTAACTCAGCATCCGATCTTCGCCAAACAATGTGAGCAAGAGATCTTTCACATGCATGGCAATATGGGATGGAGTGCCATTCGGCATAAAAGTCGTACTTTCCAGCATATATTTATCAGCCAGGCTACGGTCGATGTCATTCTGTAACATATCGGTATATCTCGTACCGTTACGCTGACAGTTTGTGAATCATAAGCATGAAATAGAACAAGTCATTACGGTGGAATGAAGATTGATAGGAATGGTATAAGAAATTATAGGAGTTGCGATAACTGTTCAGATATATAGCTAATACCTGCTTATATTTTTGACTGTGCAGCTATTCTTGATACTCTATAAGAAATAGGGGTCTTATTTTCGTCAACAAACCTCTATGTGGATATTATTGATTGCCATAACACTCCCCTGGGCCCGTTTTACTGTTTGATTTGATCCCGTCATAAACACGACATCATTATCATCATCATGCTTTTCCTCGAAGAAAAAGGGTCAGATCTCAAATGATGTCGACAACTCTTTTTTGAACTTTGTGACGGATCTATACAGTCTTTTACTAACCTCTTCTTTTTTTCATTAAAGCAATTTATTTATTTCAACCAATCTTCACCGAGAGCCAGGCGTGATTTATATAAATAAGATATATTATATAAGTTCGGTTTTCGCAAGTTAAGAAGTTAAGTGATAGGAAGAGAGAAGTCAAGTGAATTAAAGATCGAGAAGTCGACACGAAGTTGTTGACAAGTCTGCATAGCCTTTCACTATTTCCAATCCGCGAAGAGAAGTGGATTGGAAATAGTGAAATTCAATATTATTAAACGTGGAGTCTTCACCAATTCTTCCAGCCATTAAAAGAATCCGAAGACGTCACAAAGGAACCACCGCTATAAAATATAAGGTCAGTGACTTAGATTAAGAAATTAAGATTATTCGCATGTGGTGTAGTTGTAATTGTGTGTGTTTAAGCTTTCCTAGATTCAGTTGAGATTCTGTATATTCCGCTAGTATAAATTTCCCACTTTATTACTCACCTCTCAATTATTTATTTTAAATTGATTTGTGTTGTGTCTAAACGTATTTACTTATAAGCATCAATAAATCTGGTTGAATTGCAATTATGTCTTTTGATCATTTAAGTCCTCCTACACATCCAGCAGGATTTTCAGATAAACAGAAAAGTATAAGTGTAAGGGGTGGCCTTAAGTCATCACAACTTTTTTCTGGGTTTAAATATAACCCCATATCATTTCAAGCATGTGTGCCAATTTTAACTTCTTTAGCTACATTATTCGGTGAATTATTGAACTTTTAAATGTTAACAGACTTTTGGGTCACTTGGTACATTCAGAAGGCTGAAATTATTCTGAACTGGCTTTCGTTTCTTTCTCATCTTCTTAGGACAAAGAGGTGCTTTAAAAAAGTTCAATCACAAGCCTGTTGTACTATCTCAATTCTGAACACATGCTAATTAAAAGACTTAGTTCAATTGAAAATTTGTGGCCGCGGTAGCCAAGTGGTCTAGGCATCGGATCATGGCTATCGTGTCATGAGCTCGATCCCAATACCACTGAAGACCCGCCGTGCAGGGGCGCGATGCACGTTAAATCTTTCAAGAGCCCAAACGTCCTCCCATTGGTATGGTGTGGTAGTTAGGAGAGGGGGGTGTCAGCTCAGGTGTCGTCCGCGTCACTTGACCAAGGTTCAAAATTACGCGGACCGTCTCCAAAAGCTCTCGTGTAGCTGAACAGTGAGACGTAAATATTCACTCACTCAATAGAAAATGTGCTTTTATCGCTATTGGGATTTCTCACAGTAAATTTTCTTTGCTTGCTTAATCATTTAGGCTTAACATTTAATTAAAAATTAAGTCACATGTATATACAACCTCTGACAATAAAGTTCGGGGAATAGTCCTGTAACATTAACGTAGATGAAACATTAACGAAAGTTACATTACTGTCTCTCCAAATAGTGACCTCCCATAATTATGCACCGCTGAGATTTGCTATACACATGTCCTGGTAACTTTGCAAGAAGTCTTTCTTTGGGATGGAGTTCAAAAGCCTCGTCACGTTTCATTGGATGTTAGGAATAGCGTAAATATCGATAACGTTTTTCTCATCCCTAAATACTGGGTAACGATTTGTCGCATGGATTCACAGTTAATCTGCAGTTCATCAGCTATCATGTGAGCAGTTAACTGACGATCTTTAGTGATTAATTTCCTCACTTTTCTCAATGTTTTCGTCGCTGACGGAAGTCACCAGTCTTCCGCTACGGGGGTTGTCAGATGTACTTTCCCTGCTTTTCGAAAACGGGTGAACCCCTCGTACATACACTTCATGGATTGTATTTGATCTTCATAAACACGTACCAGCATCGCATAAGTTTCTTTTGGTGTCTTGCCAAGCTTAAAGCAAAACTTTAAATTGAACTTTTGTTCCTTAATTTTTCTGTTCTTAGTTAAGAACCAACGTACTAAAGAAGAACTTTGTAAAACAAGTCTTACATGGAACACAAATGAGACTGAACTGAACGACGGTGGGGACAGAGGGCCAATACCTGCCGCTACGCATGTGCAGGGTTTTTTTTCAACCAGTCTTGCCAGGTCAGTCGTAGTGGCCGCGGTAGCCAAGTGGTCTAGGCATCAGATCGTGGCTAGCGTATCATGAGTTCGATCCCAGTACCACTGAAGACCCGCCGTGTAGGGAAGCGATGCACGTGAAATCTGTCGAGAGCTCAAACGTCCTCCCGTTGGTGTGGTGTGGTAGTTAGGAGAGGGGGTTCCAGCTCAGGTGTCGTCCGCGTCACTTGACCATGGTTCAAAATTACGCGGACCGTTCCCAAACGCCCTCGTGTTAGCCCTCGAACAGTGGGACGTTAATATTCACTCACTCACGCCAGGTCAGTCGTTCTGACTTCATTCGATGAACGTTATTGTGAGAAGTTGTATAATACGATGATAGATTTTCATACCATAGAATTAGGGGGATTGGATTTAAGGTTTTTCAAAATTCTAGTTTTAAAAGTTTGTTAACTACATTTTATCTTTTAAATTTCTCTCATTTTAACATAGTATCCGAAAGACATAAAAAATTATGTGGGCATTTTGAAACTTTGCTTAACCCTACAATCTTACACATAATCCTAAAAATTGTGTATAATTGTGACTATTTTGCTTTGCAATATATTGTCTAGTTTCTTGCTCCTTGCTTTGCTTTAAGGTAGATTAATTGTATGATTGTTAATGATCATGTACATAAAAAGAACCCGCAACTCAAATTATAGAGTTTTACAAATTATCATAGGAATATAGTCAAAAGAAAGTAAACGAAAATACATCCTATAACATTAGAGGAAACACATAATAAACTATAAAAAATACCGAAATTCTAAAATCGATGTCAACAAATGCAATACACTTAGCAGATTGAGGATTGTTTTTAGTTAGATCAAACCTGTTCTTAAAAGCTGTCCAACTTTGCCCGCTTCTCTTTACAGTACTGAACGAAGATATAAATAATTATAATACATCAAATACCAATATGCATTATAAATTTAGAAAAAAATAGTCACATCAAATAGTTACAAATACAAAATTTCAAAAAAAAAAGCAGCACCAAAACAAGTAAATTAAAAATTAACTCTTGAGCAACAATGCAGAAACATGTTACAAACCAGAGGCGCACACAAGGGGGAGGGGGAGTCTACGGGTCTGGAACCCCCTTAGACCTTGATTTTTCTTCTATTAATGATAATCCTATTTATATAGTAAGTAAATTTTAATTAAGTATATGTTATTACTAATTTTTTATTAATTAATGCTAATTATTAATTCAATAGTTTACTTTTTTTATTTTTTGCTTCCCAAGTTGACAAAAATCAAAAGAATATGTTTGGCGGCGTATTGAGGTATGATACGAAAAGGGTGGACTTTTGATCATGGACTCCCCCCTCCCTTAAAAAACTTTTGTGTGAGCGGGTTTAAATAATTTATTATATAAGTAAGAATAAAATGCAAGTATTATGTCTCTTATCTTTTAGATGGTCTATATTTTTTTATTAAATTTAACTAACGTAATAAAAAAATGTGTTTACTTTTTTTTGTAATTAGCTATACATCTTGTATATATGTATAACTAATATCTAGAATAATTACTGCGTATAGTATTCCAAAACTTAAAAATGTACAAGAACTAAACATAGATTTGAATGCTTATTAAATGAGTAATTATTTCTTTCTAAAATGTATTTTAAATTCTAAAATTCTCTTGATATATTAATATCATGATCAGAATTAGTTTTCAATATGTTAGTTTTTAATTCATTTATAGCAGCCATGCTGAATTTGGTAACTTTTATCATGGTATAGCTAAAAGCAATAGGTATTTATTCTTTTTTTAACATTTCTTTTACGCTTTGATGCTTTATTTTAAAGTCTGAAATCATTTTCTAGCTAAATTTGTTAGTTTTATCAGTTTATTTTACTTTTTAGCCTTTTAGGATATTTGACAATAAAATCTTAAGCAATAGCACGCAAATTAATACAATTCAATTTTCTTTTAGTTTCATCAATGAGTTTGTAAACCAATTCGACGTTTTTTATTTGATTATTATTTATTTTTATTTCTCCATGAACGTTGACCATAAATGCTTTTATTTAAATATGTTATTAGTATTTATAAAAAGAACCTATCTCTGTGCAGTATGATAGGCTATTCTTAAAAGGAACTTATAGTTCATTTTAGCAGCATACTAGGTCAACAATTTTAGCAGCATACAACATCAACCTTAACAAATTTTAAAAAATTCATGGAAAACATTCAGAGATGTTCATGTTAATGTATGTGGGTCATTTCTTTTTCAAAATTTACTTTAAAACAATAATTTTTATATAATTTATTCAATATTTGTCTTATATATAACCATAAGTTGTACAATTAGATTTGATTTACTTCACTATAAATTGAATTCTCATCATTTACTTACTCATTACATATAAAAAATGGAACTGAGTTTTCTTTGGAACAATATTTCCTCTCTTAAAATCAGAATAAGTTTCTTTATTTTCATCAATACAAGTATTTGGAATTCGGGGTTGGAATAAATTCCATTTAAATAAAACAAATTCGTACTTTCAAAAGATAAGAATACCACAAATGAAACGATAATATTTTCCTCAATAATTTTAATGAAGTTACTCTCCTGTCACTTAATATTGTTCCAATGAAGACAAATACGTTCTCTGTCTAATCCTAAAAATTTTCGCCACACAGGAAAATGTGGTGCATTGGATTAATAAATATTATGAGCGTCTTTTCTTTTATAATATTTTCCGACCTAAATCAATTAGGGAAAAGTACGCTTAAAGTTAATTGAAAAGTAATTAGCAGCATGGAAAACTAATTATTGTTTTAGCGGCTGCAGAACTGTAATTCTTGTGAGAAAAGATGCATGTGTTAAAGCTTGTAGTTGAATAATAATGTGCCAAAGGAAAAAAATAATAAAATTTAGCTTTTTTTTAGGTAAAATATTTTTAAATGTTTTAAAACATAAAAGAAGATTTATAATTTATTATTTTTAGAAACATTGCCATCATTTTTCTTTTCATGAATACTAAAAATATTTTGTACTATATTTAATTATTCAGTGTGGAAGAAAATTTAAAAGAACGTTTTGTAAAAATCGGAGCTCTATTGTTCAAAAATTGTAACAAATTATTTTTCTCAAAGTTTTGTCCTTCGCTAAGCAATTCTTTCCACCTTTTCCCTTCATAGACAGTATACAAATTCTGTGGGAAAAGAATGACTCATCTTGAGAAGAAATCCAGGAATTTCCCCTCTTTTGTATTTTTCTTAGATATGAAAGCACTACATGGACAGGCCCTGAGTTTTTGAGGAAAACAAATATTGGTCTGAAGGAGTTATGTCTGGAGAATACAGTTTGTGGTGTATGATGTCTTATTAAAGTGTTTTCAAGTAGTGTATGTCTGTCAGTGCAGCATGTGGTCGAGCATTACCGTGCCGCAAAATCTTTTTGTGTCTCTACTTATGTTTTGGTTATTTTTTCTTTATCGCTCGTCTCACACTTTTCAGTTATTCTTCGCGATTCCATCAAATAAAAAGCATGATCTTTGATCCATAAATATTTGGCTTCTTCGTTGATACTGATTGATGGCTGAGCTGATTCCAGATTTTCTACGCTTTGTATTGTAATAAATCCATTTTTTATCACCAGTTAAAATCTGATGCAAAACAACCCTTCCTTTTTTGCTTTTGGAGTAGCTTTTAGCAAGTTTCTTTTCAGCGTCTCTTGGTTTCAATTTCTATGACATCAAATTTACTTGCTTTTAGATTATCCCCTAGCTATTAGGTGTAACAAAGCTATGATTTACAGATAATTGCAAAGTCGGTAGCAATTATTTCTATACGTGTTTGTTCGCAATAAAATCGCGTATGATTGAAGTTTACATTCATTGACTTCGAAAATAAAATTATATTTATACATGGTTAAGAAAGTGTAAATCTTAGAATATATGATCGCCATACTATTTTAAGAAAGGTGGGGGGGGGCTTAGTTTTTCAGAATGTGTTTGCAGTACAAATCCAATCTTTATTAGAAAATATGTATAAAGATTATAAATATAAGTTTTCCAATCGTCTGTAATAAATATATTCTTTCGATTACGTTTTTTAAAGAATGTTTCCCCTTTTATTTTTGAAATTTACTACTATTTTATGTATATTGAATCAATTTTACTTTTAATAAAAAGTTTGTACAATATCCACACCGTACTATTTTCTTTCTATATGTATGTATGTATGTATGTATAAGAATTTCATTTTTCACCATCTGAATAGATAAATCAAAGTTTCTTAAAAGAAAAATAAATTTACACTAAGAATGTGAAAATATTATCTGTCACCTTACAGTCCTTTCTAATTCATATTTTCTTTCCATTTCTACAACTTACGCAAATAATAGATACTTCAATTTTTCTCTTTCTCCAGTCGGTTGGCTGAATTGTATCAATGCAAAGGAGTAGAAAAAATTTCCAGTGTCTTTTCAGCCTTTACATACTATTACAAAGGAAAAAATAATAACATAATGTAAGTTAAAGAAAAAAAGATTGGGCATTGCTGAAAGGCGGGAAAATTATCTTCTATCCAATGGGAAATCACGTGATCTAGAGAAATGGCAAATATTTCTTTGGCTTAAAAATGTACAGGGATTGTTGAAATGACTCATCAGTGAGGAAATCTTTACAATGGTACTATAGGGAACAGAAATAAAGTGTTTCAGGAAAATGTACTTTGACTCCACAGTGAGTAAAGATTACCCTCCCGGGAGTTGAAACGCAACAAAGTTTTATTGTTTTTAATTTTCTACACGATCGGATCTGCTCGTTCTTAAAGCAGAGCGATAAATCTAAATGGTTTTAGTTTCCAGTGAATTTATCTTTTGTTACTAATTTTAAATGCATTCAATCACTTCAACTTGTTAAAAAATTATCGGGGATTTATTAAAATTGTCTTTATCCATTGAAAGTAATTTATTGAAAAATCAAAGAGGAAATCAGCCTGTTTTTTTATAGATAGTTGTGTTAGTATTATCACTCATTTTATTTCGCTGTAGAGATCCATTTGTTAAATAAAAGCTCTACCAAGAAGAATTTTCCTAATTATCTCTACCACCGATAATGAATTTATTAAATTTGAATACTAATAAATTAATACATGTATCGACAGAAAATCGTAACAAAATGGGCTTAATGCATGGCGGTCACATTATAAAGACAAGCACATGTTCTCTTTTGAATTCAAAACAGACATTAAACTTATTGTATTCGTAGTTCTATTTGTAAAACACATAAAATTTCAAATTTCATAATTTGATAAAAGTGTTCAAATGTTATTAAAAAAGCATTTCTTCAAATAGATTTGAAATTTTAAAAAAAAATCTTATTTCATGCATGTATTTTTAAATAATATGCATTTTGTATTCCTATGCGTCTTATTGTTGTTGACAAGTAGGTTCTTTTTAAGAGAAAGTTTCTGCAAAGAGTAAACGTTGGCAACAGCAAAGGACATGAACTGATTAGCCAGAAACACAAGATTGCTTATATCGTACGACTATGATGTCATAGGTGTTTTTGAACTGATTGGTTAAGAAAACCGTGTTTGTCATTATCATGTGATTATGATGTCGCATAAATTTAGTCCAATGCTGTTTTACACATAAAAAGGGCAAATCCTTCTCATACTTAAGACAAATTGTATTTGAATTTAACTCCGTCTGTTCATTTTAATTGTTCTCTACGAGAGTATTCGAGGTGCAGGTATAATTACGATATCAAGATTTCCTTTTAAAAATAATTTACCAACAGTGAAAAACATGTTACTCTTTACTGGAGTAAAGTAAATGTAAAATATACACTTCTAATAAAAATATTTAAAGAAAATAATAAATTCGAGCCCAATTTACATACAATACATCTAGCATATATACCTCTCTTCACCATCACCTGCAGTTGTATATTTATAACACGTCCTTATTTGCATTAAAGATGTTGCCTACTGCAGATAATTAAATGTCCATGAATCGGGTTCAAATTATTTGAGACTTGAAATATTTGAGAAATTGAAAAAATATTAATATACAAATTCCTTACAAACTGTTTAACATTAATGAAAGTAATACATTGTATTTTCTTCCATGGCTGGTATTGAAATGTGTCAGAATAAGAGATAAATGGATTTTAAGGATATTTGTCACATTAGAGATTATGTTAATATAAGAAAGTTTAGAATATATATATAGTTGATGTTTTTAATTAAAAATAAATATAATACGCAAAACGAATGCTTCACTATATTAAAGTTTAATATTTGGTGTGGGGGGGAGCTTTCTAGATTTTTTTCTCTTCCTTTTTCAATAAATTGAAGATTTAAAATCTTGAATTGCCTTTGTATTCCAGAAATACTAATGTCAAACCTTTTCATTCCCCATTGTAAAATTAATGTCAAAATATATTTCTTTTGTGTTACAAATTGTAACATAGGTTAAATACAACACAAAATGTTGGATCCATATGTCTAATATTCAAGAAAAGAGACAAGTTTGAATGCATTTACCATAGAGGAATCTTACCCTAGTATTCAAACATATTACCTGAACGATTTGGTCAATACTCCAATAAAATAATAGGAGAATATCAATGTGGATTTCAAAAAGGTAAATCTAAAACTGATACAACATTAGATAGATGCTTGAAAAGACCAAAGAATATGGCATCGATACGTTCATCGATTTTAAGACAGCTTATGACAACATTAAAAGGAATAAGGTGTTTGAAGCAATGTTGGGAATACCCAAGAAATTAATTAACCTTTGATAAAAATTACCCCTTAATAAAGTTAAATGCAGAAATAACTTGGGTGCAGAACTTTCAGATGTTTTCTATATTGAAAAAAATGATTAAAACATGAAGATTCTCTTTCATGCTAGTTTTTTAATCATGCTCTTGAAAAACCATTAAGAGACTCGTGCATACAAGCACACACAAAAAAACATCTCACAAAGTCTGTATAGCTGTTGGTATATGCAGATAATATAAACATAATGGGAAGAACAAGAACAGCTATTGTTGAAGCGCTTTGTGTTTTTGAAGAGCTGCAAAAAGATGGGTTTGACTGCCAATAAAAAAAGACAAAGTTTATGGCAGTCTCAGACAGGAACTTGAATCGCGGACCACTGACAATAAGTAATTATGTTTTTAAGGAGGTCCGTCAATTCAAATACTTAGATACAGCTGCAAATAGCAACAATTATCGATATTAAAAACAGAACCAACATAGCTAATAGATGCTACTAGGCTTTAAGAAATCAATTTAAATCCAAATTTATAAGCAGGGAAACAAAAGAACATAACAATACAAAACATTTATAAGACACATAGTTTTATATGGCAGTGAGTGCTGGATATTAGGAAAAATGGATGAGGAAAACTTATTGAGATTTGAACGAAAAATATTGAGAAGAATTTTTGGAGCAGTGGAGGAAATGGGGTCTGGAGAATACACTACAATTTTGAATTACAAAGGTAGTACAGAGAACCACATTTAACTTACGTAATTAAGGTTTCTTTTACAATTAAGATAGCTTGGCCACATATTCAGGTATGATAACAATAAACAATTAAGCAAAAAACGGTTTTGAGATCAGAAGGCTTGAGAAGAAGAGGCAGACCTCGTACAAGATTACTAGACAGTATGGAAAAATGCTTGCGAAACATCGACGTAAATAGATGGAAAACAATAGCAGTAAACAGATCAAGGTGGTTTAAATTAACTGAAACAGACTTGACCGGATTTCGGCTGTAATGCTTTAAGAAGATAACAAAAAATTTATGTTTTTATTTTTAATAATAAAAGTTTTTTTTTTTTGAATTTTAATATAATTCTAAGTAGGAAAATAATTCGTTCCAAAATATTTAATTTTGCTATTAATGATGAATATCATTATCATTGTTAATCTTTAAATTGAACAAAGCAACATTTCGAGATTCTCGCCAGGATCGTTTTAAAGCCGAGATGGGCATTAAGTCGATCGTGATAGACCGGTGGACCGACAAGACGTTTTGGTGTGACCGCCTTTACTAAGACCTAGGCACGCTTACTAAAAGAAACTTATTTATAGAACACTGATGCCAGCTATATTTTAGAACCATCTTTTCACAATCGATGCGACTGTGTTTACTTTATAAATGATTCGATAAATGTTTAGACGACACATGTTTTCTCATAAGAAGCAAACGATGACCCTTAACACGTTCACTGCCACAGTAGGGGGAAAATTCCCTACTCACAGACTGAAGAGGAGAATAAATGTTGATGACAGCTCTTCCCGCGTTTTCACGGGATTGGGTTCTTGTGTCGACGTCATGTGCCACGAACACGATAGCGAACAAATTAAATACATACGTCGGTTTCAGATTCATCGATTCACGTATCTTCTCTGCTCACTGCATTGAATATCTCCACGCTCATAGAGTTGCTCAAGCATTCAACTTGATAATCTTGTGATACTTGATTTTTTGTAGTAAAAATAGTATTGTCATATTTTAATAGAGGGGTACAATGTCGAAAACAAGTGTTAAAAAAGAAAACATCATGCAGCGGCGGAGGCGCAATACCTTAAAAACTTTAGAAGTAGCCCGTAGCCTGGAAAAGTGTGCTCACCCCTGTTTTAAGGCATGGGCTTACTGGGCCCGGGCAAAGGACGTTGACCACAATGAGGGCCTCTTCTCGTCTCGACTCAGCTTTAATAAGATAATGATTCGAATAATTTCAACGGTCAAATGTTTTTCCCGACTGTATTCTCCTAAAAACTGAAAATTTTGGATGATACATTACCTGGCTACACGTGAGGACCATGCTAGGTCTAGGCCTGCCACCAAACAGCATCATTACTCCTTCAGTCGAAAGTCGACAGTCGGTCGAACCGGTTTGTGCGATTTTAAGTCATATACATTTATTTGTTTAGGGATTTTTTTTGTACGAGTATTTGACAACGTATGTGCTATGTACTGTAATTTAAGGGTCATATGTGGGGTCCACATTTCCGTAGGGTTCCAAGGCAGGAGAATATCAGCTGTACAATCATATGGAGCTCCAACAAGTGCAAGCAAAAATCGCAAAATATTAACGGGCCCCTAACAAGAGCCCTCAAGGAACTTTTGATACAGGCCTCTCTTAGAATTAGCTACGCCAGTGGCACAGGGCTTGCTTTTGCGTAGGGATCCAGGGCATCAAAAAGTCTTAAGAAATCCCTCGTTCTCACCTGTGCTTTTTTAAGATATATATGTGAAAATAAGATGTATTCTATTTTTAATAAGTTATATTATATTTATGTATTAAAACACAAATGAAAAAAAATTTGATTAAATATTATTTTTTTCATATTTCGTTAAGTAAATTTAACGCAAAATCATCTCATAAAGCTCCTGTGTTAATTATACACATAACATTTTCAACAAATTTATTAGTTTTTTGAAAAAAAAATTTGTTTGAAGAAAGGAAAAAATTCAGAGAAAAAGAAACAAAAGGATAGGAATAATTCAGGGAAATAACAAATATCAGAATTTCGAATCATGATTGCGAAATATTATTATATATAAGATATATAGTTGCAAATATAATTTTTTATTACCTAAAATATTTGAATTTCAGTTCCCACTTCCTTCCATTATTTAGCAAATTCGGTTCAAAGCATGAAGTTAACAATCATATAATTGAGTTTTTATTTTCAATTTCTTCTAATTTTATTACCCAACAAAAAATTTAACTCGTATGCACTAAAAAGTGCAAAAACATGAGCTCTGTTCTTGTGTGTAATTACTTCAAATTCATTAATTTTTTTTTAAAAAAAAATCCTGAAGAATTAACTACTTTTCAAAAACACTTTTTATTCAATCCCCATTTCTTCAGTAGGCAATAAAAACGTCTTACAGTATTATTAAGTTCTTTTGTGTGAAACTACAATTAAATGTAAAAAAAGCAGAATTTTTATTATCAGACCACACACACATTAAATTGTGTCTTTATTTAAATTTAAATAAAGGAAAACTCGTAGAAAATTAACAATTGAAAAGTTTGGTTCATTTAATCCATGTTACCATGAGATTTGAAGAAATATCTTTTATTCGTTTTAAATCTAATTAAAAAACAGACTGTGCATTGTATCGTATTTTCAGGGGTTTTAAAATATATATTTGTTTTTTTTTTAAATTTCTCTAGCATAAAATTTCCCATGATTTGCATTAGTCTCGAAAATTCCACTGAGAATACGGATTTTCAAACCAGCCTATAAAAAGTAAAATGCTCCGAATTGCAGGAGTAAAAAACGTCTAAAACACTTTTTAACTATGTATAAAAACCAAAATAAAGTTTTAATGAAACTTTTTTCCATGATCCGTTTTGTAGTTTTTTTTTCTTGTTATTTTATCAGTACAATGGAATACCAGTTTTTCACACGATATAAATTTTTAAAAATAACACTCAAACATCCAGCTAGCCACCCCATTACATTTCCAAGAATATAAAATCCAGCAAGGCATTATATACAAACATTTCAATTAGCTTAATTAATAATTTTTGATAATTTAATTGCCTTTTAAACAATTAGAACCCTCAATTTAATTTGTTAACACTTTTTTTTATCGAATAACCATTTAACATGAATTTAGCACTTAGAAAAATGTAATTTTAACTGAAACAGAAAATGAATCGTCACAAAGACAAATAAAAACTACACAAACTAAAATTCTAAATGTGAAGTAATTATAATATAGTGTGAGTTATATAATATAGTGTGGTTATAATAGGGATAATTTATTAAAATATGTTAAATGTCGTCAGGAGTAAAGATGTATAAGTTTTAAGCACTAGCAATTGTTGAGAAAAAACCTACATAAAATTATCATTGAAAAACTTCTAATTACTATGAACTATCCCAACTATTTGAATAAACTTTACTTGCACACAATGAAAGTGGATTTAAATTTTTAAAGGATTATTAGAGAATACTACCTTGAGTTTAAAAATAAGTGAATATTTATTAGGCACTTAGAAAGAGTCCAAAAACTGAATTGTATAATTGATTAACCCTTTGGATTATAAATAGTATCAACAGATTATTTGTATACTTGAATATTTGATAAAAACAGGTAAGAAAAGTTACTTATTCATGAAGTTTACAGTCTCATTTTGTGATGCAAGGGCAGTTCATAGGCAAAGTTATGAATCGACAAATAAGGGCAAGAATGGAAACTGCATTTAAAACAACAGTAACAATTATTTCAATATTTTCCATTTAAATATATTTCCATATATAATCTATGAGCGATTCAGCAAAGTTTACGCAAGGCATTGCGTCCATTGACTGCCTTTATTGCTTATTAAAAGCGCATTTACAGTGGAGCAAAGTACATTTATCTGGGATCTTCCGGACAGCAGTAGAATTGTTCGCAGTGATGGGTGTCGATGATAAGCCAGTTGTTTCTCAAAGTTTCGATATTTGTGACCCAATATTCAATCATAATTTTCATCGCCCCCCCCTTCATGCAATAATAATGTATTGAGTTCAATAATACTATACATTGACACAAAAGTTGCAGTACGACTTTAATCTCTTATGTGCCACCGGCGTATATAAAGGGCTCACTCAGCCAAAGCATTAATTGCCCCGAACGTATAAATATGTCTGTCCGAAGCACGATCTTTTTTGTGCACTGTTATCCATAAAATTATTACGAATGCTTTGGAATACAAAAAAGGACCTTGACAGTGTTTGTGAAGGATTTACTTATTTCAAAGAATTTTCTTATTTATTCCTTTCTCCCTCTCCCCCTCCAATACATCACATGCGCGTCTAATGGATAAAACGGCGGCATTGGGGAGCGAATCGTGTAATTTTTAATCGGTAGTTAAGGGATTTATTATAAGTCGTATAAATTATCAGATAAATTATAATTTTACATATAACTTTATATACTCTACGACCTTAAGTTTTAAAATGCTAATGTTGTTTTAACCCAGACATTAAATTAATTACAAAATATTAATGTGTATACTACTAGTATAAATTAATAACAATTATATCCAGCAAATGTGTATTTTATTTTTGTTTTGATGTATTTTGTTTTATTTCAGTAAATTAATAACTGGCTTAAAATAATCTTTTCTTCTCTGGCTTTCAATATGCTCAGCGCCCTTTGTGATTCTCTGGCCCCTGAAGTGCACCCCACCAATTTGAAAGTGTGATTATTCAAACGTATCTGGAGACTTTCAGATGACATTGCTGGGATACTTACCCGACTGTCGTCAATTAAAGCAGTTACAAGTTGTTGCAGGGGGTGGCATCTCATTTGATAGCTCACCCCCTTTGATCTTTCTCTACTAGTTTTCATGCATTTTGAACATTTCCCTGGATGCAGCTATCACCGGATAACTCCCAAATAGGACACATTTTGGGCCGTCTTTGGATATAGTGTCGATCAGACTCGTCAAATAAATTTAATGTGCAATAACGTTCGCTGTAGAACATTAAATCAGTTCTTATAGTCAGTGATTAACAGATTAAGGTCAAATTGAGTCAGCATGTCTGCATCCAACATATTCAGAGAGGGCATCCGACGATCGTACTAGTCAATGCTTAACAGGATAACAGATTGCATCAAGGCTATAGATGGAACAAAGTATTATTTCTCTCTCTTTTAAGTGCATTTCCTGAATGAAACATTCAATGTATGCTATAATTTTAACGTTTCGCTTTCAATACATGCTAGTCACACCTTCTTAATTTCCTTTAATTCGAATCTTCAACGACAATTTTTATAATAAAGGGTAATTTTAACTTAATTTTAACATGATCAAAGCCAGAATTTGGCTTAAGTTTCCAAATAAAATCAAATTAGTTGAGTTTTTTTAATCGAATATCCAAAAGTGTAAAATTAGAAAATATAAATACAAATACTGCTGAAAAATCCAAAATTTATTTTTTGAATGAAAGAATGTTTTTTTATGCATAATGTATCCGCAAAATAATTGTAATAATGCTATAACAAACAGGTGGATAAATACGGTGGTAAATAAATATATTGGTTCAGAAAATATGTGACTTAAGGTGATGTGACCTTCGAAGAAGTACATGAAGAATAATTTGGCCCATTCAACCATAGCAGTTGCTATAGCAAGGAAAAATCACTTTAAAATTGAATTTTGAAAAATATTGAAAAGAACCATGGAAAAAATCTTTGAAATGCTGTCCTGTGACCCATTAGTTAAACAGAAATTATGGACTGGCAGATCTTGCACTGTTTTCTGCGGCATTGTTGAACAATAGTTGCCTTGAAGGTCTAATACACGTTAAATGCACTTTCGAGGTTCAAAACCCTCAGGTTAATGTAGTAAAGGTTAGGATTATGGATGCTAGCTCGTTCTATGTTTTGCTACTCACTTGAAACGAGTTGCAAAATTACGAGGTCTGTAACCAATAGCTCACTCTACATTACAACACAACGTTAATAAAAGTCAAATTAATCAGCTGTGCACATAGCGAGACAGACAAACATTTAACTTATTGGCTTGAATAGTTTTAGAATAAACCTTTGAATATTTGAATAGTATACTTTTACATATTCATGAGAAAGCAAATCATATGTAATCCCAGATGTAGTAAACTCGTTTAATGTTATTCTCTAAGCGTATAAGATATATTTCAAACATAGCTAAACAGCGTTACCTGAATTTAGATACATATTGTTGTATCCTGTTTGTTTTATAGAATATACAATCATCAAAAGGGTTAACAATTTTAGGAGGAAAATATTATAAAGCAGCAAATTTTGGACTTCCCTAAAGCACTGAGATTGAATCTTACAAAGAAGAAATTCAAGCCCAGTCAAAAAGAATAATTATTTCTATTGATAAATTGTGGTTAAATTACATTATATAACAATTTTTAAGGATTTATTAAATTTTATTATTAATTTACTTAGTTTTATTATTTATTTTTTCTCAGTCATAATAGAGTACGTTTGCTAATTTTGGTATTTCCATTATTATTTATTTTAATACCTGAAAAAAAGAAATATAAAAATTTCTCACAATACGTACACAGGTATATTAGAAAAAAGTCAAAAAAATATGGGCTGTAGTGCTCGCTTGTACGGTGAAATACAACATGTGAAACTGAACAAGGGTCAAATTTCCAACGGCGCTTCTCGTGTAAAATACTTATACGCGCTCAATAGTTCATACAAAAAAGGTCTTTGGACTCTGTAGAAAAATTGTATCTGTAGAGTTTGAAGATAAACTTTCAGAGCAGGGATTACTTTCAGAAGACAATTTTATTTAAACATGAAAAAATATTTTTAAAAAATGGCACAAAATAAAATTTAAAAATTCACTTTGTCAAGATTAAATAAATCCTTGCAGGTACAATTATAAGCCAAACAATTTCTTTATATATATATATTACAAAAATATACAAAAAAATAGTTATATATCTAAGATAACTATAGTCATGATAGAATAGTTTTAGCAACAGAAATACTAGAGCAAACTCCTGGAACCAGGATTGCAGGTTTAAACAATGTTTTTCAGCCAGCCAACCGTCACCTGAATTTGCAAATACTCTGGGCCATAGGGAAAGCAATAAATTTCTAGAGGAGTTTAACTATTATTATAAAAAAACCATAATCTATTAATGTAAAACGATTTTTTTTAGCCTGTAATAACTACTAAAATATTTTAAAATCAAAGTTAAAACTATTAGATAAAGACTTACCACGTGAGTACTACAAAACATATTCTCGGGCAATGGACAGTAACAGTAACGCATAAAATATTTAAGTTTCGATAAAATAACATTAATACTATATATATACACATTTAAAAACTCTGTATTTTGTTTTAAAATTTATAGAAAATAAAAGTACCACCCAGCCATATGCAATTAATTTTAAATAAAATATATTGTTAATTTACTTAGCTTGAGGCGCCATCTATCGATTTACTGTACAACTAATAACATATTTTATTTAACTGTTAGGTAACTTTTTATAAATTTGGGAGGGTATCCGTATTCCATACAATGCTTAATAAAGTTATTAAAATTTAAATATATATTAAATTTTATCACTAACTAATACGTTATTCCGATAAATATAATTGAAAATAATATTTCTATATATAGATATAGATAGGTTGGAATTCCAGTACGGCACTTTAAGAATGTTAAAAAATTAAAATCATCTCTTTTATCATAAGTATTGCTATGTAATTTATAGTCCTAAATACACAATGATACATCCAAGTAATTAGTTTTAACTGGATTACTATTAATTTTAATTAGCTTTAAATAATTCGGATAAAAGTAATATTGGGGTTAAAATATTATTTTTACCAAAAATAATTAGGTCATCTATGTATCTAAATATGTAATAATCATTATTAATAATATAATTATTTTCGTAAAAGTGTAAATATAAATTAGCCAAACTATTGCTAGCAGGGCCACCTTGAGGCAAACCTTTGGTTTGTTTGTACAGAAAACCATTAAAATTAATGTAATTTTCTTTTAAGACTAAATCTATTAGAGCTCTAAACTTTGTAAATTAATATTAAGGTTATAATTACTATGATTATCTAAAATTACCCTAATTATATCATTCATATTAATGGAATTAAAAAGATCTTCATAGTCATAACTATGAACTGAATAAATATTTTTATTTTTAAAAATATCTATAATATCTTTACTATTTTTAATTATAGCTTTGTTACATTGCTTATTTAAGAAGTTTTGTATAATATCATGCCGCATTTTACCTGCAGTAGTGTTATAAGTTTTAAAACCATTTGTTACTGTTCTAAATTTAACAAGATATTTATGGAATTTAGGTGTTAAAAATATATATGGAAACTTAATCTTATGAATGGAAACACCCAATTTTCTATATATAGCAATAATTCGATTATTAATTTCTCTGTCTGACAAATCCAATCTTTTAAGAGACTCATTGTTTAAAAAGTGTTCATTAGTCATATTATTATAAAAATATTTGTAAATTATAGCATAATTACCAGGCACTTTGTCTATGTAAACGATGACAAAATTCTTTTGTAAATCATAAATCTTCTTTTTTACATCTTTATAAGTAAGTACTGATTTAGAATGATAGTTAAATTTCATCAAGTCTTTTAAAATATTGTACTTAACTTCATCACATACCTCTAAAGGCAAACCATATTTAACTGCAGTTTTATATCATTATTAATTTGTTTTTAACAGTATTCTTGTTGTTAGAAATTGTTAATCTAAAACTAGTGCCTTTACTCATGATATCTTTTAAAATTCTGTCCTTGATTATATTTAAATTGCCTGTGACTACATGTTTATGATAGCTATCGATAAATTCATGATAGTTCTTACATTTACAGTCATCTATGTCAAGAGAAGGTAATCTATTACTGTAATTAAAGATAAATCT
This sequence comes from Trichonephila clavata, assembly GCA_019973975.1. Classification (NCBI taxonomy): domain Eukaryota; kingdom Metazoa; phylum Arthropoda; class Arachnida; order Araneae; family Nephilidae; genus Trichonephila; species Trichonephila clavata. The sequence goes on from BMAO01004588.1 coordinate 85,567, forward strand.
TCCCATCGTTTTATTATATGTAAAAGCTTTTTAAACAATTACATTCCTAACAGGAAAAAGTGACAAATGTCTATTAATTACACTAGAAAAATTAACTTTATCAAATGTTTTATTCATGAATAATAAAGTGCAGTATTTTGTAGAAGGTACATTAAATTTATCAATCTTTATATTGAATTTATTAACTAAACATTATTAATGTCTTTAATGATGTGAACGGCATGACACACCTTAAATCGCTCATCATTTAAGATTTCATCCAACATTACAATTTCCTTTTTATTAAGACCAAACATGAAGTATTTGATCTGCTTGAGATAAAGTTTATTTAAAGTGTGTTTTAGCAAAGTATATAACATTAAGACCATATGGATATATTGTATTAAAATTCCTGATAAAGTGATTTTCCCACAATAATCTGTGTTTAGTATTTGGTACAATTTTAATAATTGACAATTCAACATTTTTAAATTCATGCATGTGAAAGTATCTGAGCTCAATTTTAATAGAATTGTTCGTATTACTGAAGTTTTTAACAGCATGTCTATGTTGATTAATCCTAATGTTAATAGCATTTGAGGTAATTCTTCACATTTCTTGTAAAAAAAATAACTATTTTTACAAGTATACAATAATTGAAAAATAAGAGCAGTTGGAGAAAAATATCTTTTATTCTTTTCTTAATGATATTCTTTCATGATTTTTCAGGAACTTTGATGAATTTTCATTTAGAATCGTATGAAAATATTACATTAAAATCAAAATGTTATATTTATTGTCGGAGAAAATATAACATCAGGAAATGTTGTATCAAAATACTATATTTACTGTCAGGAAATCAAATGAAATGAAAAAAAAAAGAAATGCTAGCTGAATGGAAAAGAAAATACCACGACGTGATGTAAACACATAAGATTGATTTTCACTACAAAAAGGAGACCTTTCTCTAATTGTAACCTTTAATGGTGGAAGCCTAGAGTTAAGCTGGTGCCTGTTGAACGCGATAACTTTTCTGGACACCAAAATCCAGCTAGCTAATTGAACACGTTTCTGTGATAGGGGAAATAACGACAAATGATACAGTAGTGGACAACCCGATAGCAATGGGTGAAAAGGTTCGTTCAAGAGTAGTTAATTTTCAAAGCCAATTAGTTTCCATTGATTATGCCTTTGGGTCACTTCTAGAAGAAAATAACGGAATTCCCTAGATTTTTGGTTCAATAATATTGCTTTGGAAATGATGATGTGTTGCTATGTTAATCAGGAATATGATACTGTTTGATTTAAATTACACTCGAGTGTTTGGAGAGTCAAATATCTAATAATTTAATACTTGAATCATTACTACTAATAAAACTAAGCATATGGGTTTCAGATAAATTTTTGATATTCAACATTAAGTTATTCATTCAATTCCTATACTATTAGCTCTCTCTCTCTCTCTCTCTATATATATATATTTATATTTATCTTGTTCAAATTTTCTAACGTTAATAAAATACTTTCTATTCACCCGATTAAGTTCAAATAAATTTTTTTAAACTTGTAGTAGATGCCCCTTGATGTTAGTACAGTTTTTTTAAAATATTAATTCATTAATTACTAGTTAATAGTTTAAATTCATTACCGGTTTTCGACGCGCCAGCTTAGATTCGTCTCCATTGCTGTAACAATGTAACTGTTAAAACAATGACAAAAGTTAGTGTCAAAAACCGGTTTTTTCAGCAAAACTAGCCAAACCGGGGGTGTGCATTGTTATAGAAATTCTGACAAATTATCTCTTTTTTTCTCAATTCCTACTATTAGTTCACTCTCTCCTTATATTTATTTATTTATATATATATATGTTCAAATTTTCAATCGTATATAAAATACTTTCTATTCATCCATTCAAAGTAGGAATTGACTTAAGGAAATTTTTTAAATCATTCGTTTTTTCTCTTTCTACTTAGATAGCTGTGGTCAATGGATATCCCAGACTACCTTTGTTTCTTGCATCAAGGAATGTATTTGGAGATTGTTGTATACATTGCTAATACTAAAATTGTATGCTTGTTATCTGGAATGTTGCCTGTCACATTAACTATTCTTCACTACGTTGTACTGCTTTCTCCAATAATAGTCTTTTCTACGAAGCATTCTCTTTTGTTGTAAATCCTGTCTGTGCTAACTTATGCAAATTTAAGTGTTGCATTAAATTTTTTTTTAAAAAAATAAGTATGCATTTCCTTTGATAGTTTTGCTTAAATATTCTTTCGTTTTGTAATTAGACGCAAAAATACCTTTTTTGCGTCTACCTTACCTTTAAAAATACCTTACCAAGACTGTACCGTTTTTTTTAGTCCAGTGTATAATATAAATATTTTTTTAATTCTTTGTGGTGTCCTGCAGGAATGTAAAGTACTATAAGTAGTTGAGTATTGATTGAACTTATTTGACTTCTAAGTGCATTCACATTTCTAAATAAGCGTTACAACTTAATTTTTATTTTTTATTAATGTTTATAACCAATACATTTTTCCAACTGTAAAGTTCTCTTAGTTTTGCAATGTACTTAACCCTTTATCTACCGTATTATGATTTACTGCAGTTTTTTTCATGAAATATTTTTTTTTTGAATCACTACATTGAAAATTAAGAGGTATACATAAACAAAACACTCAACTTTGGGAAAATTAATGCGTTAGAGCTAATTAATTAATTAAATATATTCAACTATAAAATTAATTATATACACTGTTTACTTAAAATAAAAGGTCATATCATTTTCTAAGATCTTCATTAACAAATAAGATGCATATACATAAGATACACATCTTTTGACATTCAGTACTTTTTCGGAACAAAAATGACAATCGTCGCAACCCGATCAAAATGTCAGCTGAAAACACAATTTCTTCTATAAAACTTATTCACCTTCTCCACTAAAATACTCATCATGGAACCCGTGCTGCCATATATCTTAGAAGAATGGATTTAAAAGAATATTCCTGCTACGTATCGTCAGATTATTCGAAAAAATGGTTATTCTATGTAATTTTAAAGTGAGTGGTACCTATAAGTACCGTCGTTAGATAAAGGGTTAAATCACTGATAAGATAAATCATTGAAATATTTTTTCCTAATTTCAAAAATAAACACAACCCGGATATATAAATCAACTACAAAAAGCAAATGCTAAGAATAATCAGTCCATTGTTGATTAACAGTGAATTAACACACGACACAGAATTTAACACTAATAATTGTGAAGTTTAAACACGGATTCATTTTAACATATATTAAATGAAGTGTATATGCAGTGCATGAATAGTCTTATTTCTTAATTAAAAATGTGAGAAACTAACATGCTTAAAATGTCTATTAACAGAATATTATTATTAAACGATTCGTGTAACGTCGAGCCTTTTGACTACCTATAGGTTACATTGACATTTTTTATCTGTTTTAGTAAATAAAAAAAATTTAATATCTTCATTATAAAATTCCTGACATTTATATTATGTTTTTTAAAAACAGCCTCATAATGAGAAAGACGCACCAAGAAATTAGAGAATACTATTTATTATTCTTTCCGGTTATATAGATGAATTTAATAATTATTTCAGAATATAATTTTTAACTATCCCGAGATAAGCAAATTTTAAAACTAGTTATAAATTGAACAGAAATTTACAGAAAGTTTAAAAATGTCATTACTCGAAAAATTTTCATTTCGAAAATTATTTACGTGAAATTACAATATATATACAGTAAAAACAAACATTAAAATATTTTATAAGGAAATTCAATGTTTTTTTATTAAAAATTATTCACAAATACATTGTTTGCTAAGAATGCTTACAATAACAAATCAGCTAGCATAATTGAACAACTACAGGGAAATGAGCAAATATAAATTTAGATTAAGGATATAATTGCATCTCATCAAAAGAGTTTTACATAATCAACAGAATTAATTCTCTTGAATTGTTTATTGAGAACGAAAAGTAGAGCATCATTTTCAAAGCTCTTAGAGAGATCTCATTCGATCTCCAGAATCGCAGTAATTGTGATAATCTATGGCAATTCCTCCACCAATGCCTTAGAAAGATTTTAATGCTTAACCTCCTCCAACCTTCCCCAATGCGTTGTAGTAATTTGGACGACATCATATTTCTTTCACGCTTTATGAGACATTTTGAAGCGTTATAAATCAGGCTAATATTGTTTGACATCACATCAGCGAATGAGTAATGATGGAAGTTTTGCATCAATGTGGACGAGCGCTCATTGTTTAAAATTAGATATTTAGTTGCCTATCACCAGCGTTATTCCGCTTGGGTGCTTCATCTCTCTATTACAAAGGCAACAGAAAGATGCACATGCTATCTAGCTAAGATTGTTGAATTTCTTGTGAAGTGCTCAGGAAAGCGAATGGAGTACTTCAGGTCTTTATCTAGAATATATACCTTTAATTATTGTTTAGATATTGGGTCTCTTTTAAGGTATTCGACTATTTGCGACAACGTTTTCTTAAAAAAACGAAGTTATAGGGATTATTTTGTTGTTTTTTAAATTTGTTTAGTTCATTAAAAAATATGCTAAAATTAAAAAAAGAAAAGGAAGTTGTTATTTTAAAATGGGGAAAAAGGGTAAAAATCTACAAAAAACGTGGCCCATTTTGTACCAAAAGATAATGAACAAATTTTTAATTTTTCAATTCTGATGACTTGCTATGTTATTCAGTTTTGAAATTACCTTCAGGATAAGAGATATTTTAAATTTACAAAAACTAGAGCACTTTATCTTTAATATTATATGAAAGATAAAGTGCTCTAGCTATTACTGTTTTAAAAAACTGTGATTATATTCACATAAGGGGCTGCAAATTTTGAAATAAAACAGTGATTCATAAATCTGAAGGTTAAAACACTTCTACTGTTATACAGAACAGACACAAAAAATTTATATATAAGTTCAAATTTTCAAAACTTTTTTTGGCAATCGCTGTTTCAGCATTTAAAAAAAAACACATTTCGAGTAAAATGCGTTTTAAAGTATGGCATCTTGCTTAGAATAATAGCAATAATAGCATTTTTGCTTTTACTAAAAACTAGAGCCCATTATCTTATGTATTGTACTAGCTTTTACCCGCGGCTTCACTTGCGTTGATGCATTTAAATAATTCTGTAAAAGTCATACATAATCATTATCATTAGAAAGTAAATAAAATATGATAAATTTTATTGCTTGACTGGGACCATTAAAATTTAAAAATTCTAAAATTGAGCTTGGTTTAAAAAATGAAAACATACTTTATTAAAATAATTAACAACAAACATTCAATAACTTAAACTATTATATTAATATTTTAAAAGGTTGAAAGTATCTACGTTTAATATACAATTCCTCTTTAAAAGAGCTCAAAGTAGAATATTTTCTAAGATTCTACTGTATACTGTATTATATGTTCTTCAGTCAGTCTCAAATATGTCAAGATTTCGGGCATTGGACACACGCGAACAGGCTACATATAGTTGGACATGGGGAAAGCATTGCTTGTCCATATGCACCCCTGTTCCCAACAATGTTGGCCCTTGAGCTTTGTTAATAACAACAGTAAAACTGAGTTAGATTGGAAATCGAACTCATTTGAATTGCAACGGTAGGTCAGAGGGGATAATTGAAATTCGAAAGGTATGATAACAATTTCCCTTTTCATGACACCTGTTAAAATATTGGCACCAAGTATATTCTGCATCAATTTTGTGATCCGAAGCCTCGTTCCATTACATAGTCAAGAATTATCAAAATTTTTGCATAAATATAACTGGTACATTTAGTTTTAAGGCGATATGGTACCCTAAAAATCATTAAACTGTAGAAAAAAATTTTTATTAGCTTACTTGATACCCCGAATCTTTATAAATATGCCTGCAAAATTTCAAAGCTTTACCTGCATTTTTCATTAAGTATGGAGCAATGTTTGATGCTAAACAGAAACTACCACGCCTACATTTCAGATTATTTGCTAGAAAAGAGCCTGATAAAAATTGAATTAATTATTTTTCTAATGCGCATCAATGAGATTGACATTATATACGCAGTAATAAATCATTTTAAGAAATAATTGTGTAATTCATGCAAAAATTCTAGTTTGTGAATATTTACTGAAGATCAAATGGGTTTGGTCAAGATTTAAAAGTTGTGCGTGCTTTTTATGATATTATTATGTATGAAATTAAACTTCAAAACGGATTCTCCCAAAGCACAAATACTAAATCTCCTTTTGATAACTTAGACAATTAAAAATCTAATTCGCAAGAATAGAAAAACTCTTCCATTTTTATATATTTGTTTTTGGTGATATATATATATATATATCCCATGTTTGTGAAATTCAACACTTTTATTATTCAAATATTTTAAGATATTTATTTAAACAAATGCACATACTCAGTTCTTAGATTTTGATATATTTTACCTATAAATTGTTATTTGATTTTGGTTTTATTCGTGTACAATATTTAACATGCGAAGGCTTTTAAAAACACGGAAATAAAAAACAAAGGCATAAACATCTTTTGTACATGTTGTGCATTAGCTCTGAGCATGGAATTAACTCTGAAGTGTGTGTATTTTTTTTTATAATTATTAAGATAAAGTTTTATGAAATATTGATCTTTCATTCGTTTTTTTTCTATACATTCATTATGGCAAAATACGGTTTAATTGTTCTGCATTTGTGCAATTTTTATGGTAAGTAGTTTTAAATAAGCTAATTAATATTTCATAAAAGTTTCAGACTATTCGATGAATATTATATCGTGCTGTTCATGGAATGAAAACTTCAAACTCATATTTCTCCATGTTGAATTTTTGTACATATACTGTTATTCAAAACCCTAAGGCTTTTTTGATAATTGAAGTATGGGTTTGAAACTTTTTATACATGTTTTGAAATGTATGTTTTGTAAAACTGGGTATGTAATTAGCTCTAACATGTTTAGTACTTTTTCTAAAAAATTTCAAAATGAAAAGTAATGTTTTTTTGGGAATTTTTGTAAGTTTAACTATAAAAAAATTAATAAAAAATTAAAGAACATCAGCAGAAAAAAACCCATGCACAGTTTATATAGTATATTATAAGGTACTTGGAAAAAAAATTTGAAAGAAAAGAGACATATTTAAAAAAGCCTTAGAGATTTAAAAAATGCTTAAAAAAGCCCAAAAAACTTAAATTTTACAAGCACTTTGCAACAAATTAGAAAATTTTTGTATGGAATTATTATTAAACACTAACCTTTATGAAATACAATTAAAACCAAATATCAAATATTAAAAATAAATAAAAATTGTGAAGATGGTACCATATCGCCTTAATCGAAGTTTATGTGAGAGTACACCCGAAAGTTCAAGCGAATTTAAGAACTTCCTGGGATGTGAAGTACTTTGTTCTTTATACATGATTGTATTCATTGATAAATATTCCTCCATTTCCCCCCGCACATCGTTTAAATTTTCAGTGTTGATTTTATTGACAATGTCATTGTTAGGCGCCAATATTGATCTTACACACAGCCACAGATCACGATTTAAATTTCTTTGCAAGCCCGGGTAAATTTAAGTAATAAGATCTATATCATTTTCTACTGAATTACAAAATTCTCTGGAAAGTAAAATATAACCTCCAGCACACCTGCGTCCAAAAATCTATCACCGATTTTCATTTGCATTTCTGCGCAATGTTCCGAATCTATGACATTATGAAGATACACTCTCTGAGCACTTTTCAGACTGATTTTTTCAACTTTCGCCCATAAGCTTGATTATTTAATACAGGCTCTGATTTCATCTGCTGGTGTACCCCTCTGAATTACAGAGAGGGTTTGTCACAAATCACCAGCCAATAAAACTACCATTCATCCCATATAATATCTATACTATTTTCGTAAATCCTGAAGAGTCCGATTTAACGCTTTTATTGCTTTCTTGTAAGACATCGTACTTTCATCCCACAATAAAAGCTTACCTTGTCGAAGCATCCTGCCTCAAAAGCTATTTTTGATGAAATTGCAGGTAGGTGAATCTTCATGTGTAATATGCAACGGTAATTTAAAAATGGAATGTGTGTGTATGTGTGCAGAAAAACCGGCTGTCAGTTGAGTCGTGGCTGTACCGAATAAAGCCTCAGCAAATGCTATCTTCTGGTTTTTTCTGAAGGATGTTAATAATAAGTTTAGCAAAAACGTTTTTCCGGTTCCTCCAGGGGCGTTGAGAGAAAAGAGTGCACCACTGCTGGATTCTATTTTACGTAACACTTGAGAGAAAACATGACTTTGTTCAGGAGTTAATTGAGGGATTAGTTATGTTTCTTGATGTTGCAATGCTATTAAATTGCACCAATCTCATCTAATTCTCGAGCAATTTCATTATCGAACATTTCTGTTGACTTGTCGTGGATAAATCAGTCCAAATAATATAGCTTCTTCCCAACCATTGTGAAAACCTTATTTTAAATTATTAGCGTTTCGCTGTAGATGCGTTCATTGAAAGGCATATCTGCTTGTACTTGCTGCAGACGTCGCTAAATACAGGGTGTCCAGCCTGAATGTGACCCAATAGCTAATTCCCGAACCACTCGGTTTAGATATGCACTTTCAATTTGAAAAATGTTTTGAAAAAGGTAAAGAATGTTCTTACGTGCTTTTCGAACCAAAAAACTAATTTATAAAAATTAAATATTTATACGGTCCCCAGGTCCTATCACTTGTATTTAGGAAAAGATGCAGTACACAAAAACAATGTGAACACAAAAAATATCATTTTATTACGATAAAAACTGACCGAATTATGCCTACATAAATTTGAAGCATCTGAGTTGCTCAGAAAAGGTGATCGTATATTTTTGATATACATGTAAGCTACTTCCACAGTATACGTAGATCTTTATAAGACTTTTAAATCAAATTTTGTAACTGAATCCCTTGTGGAGGATAGATCCTGCGACCTATGGATCCGAAGCCAAGTAACATGGCTACTAGACAAAAGTGATCACTCCTTTCCAGGGGCTATTACTGGCTTCTCAAGATGCAGTACGCTACGTCCTCATCAATAATTTTTACTAATGTTTGAGTATTATTTTTTTGATTTTTTTTTTTATAAAATTAAAGGCCATGAATGAACATAAGATTTTTTTTGTTGAAATATTTGAAAATATGACTTTAATCAAGCTGTATTCTAGTAAATTTATGTACCATTGTGTCTTATCAGGAGTTAAGATATTAAAAGTTATATGTGAATTAAATTAGAACCTATTTTAACGTTCATAAGTTTCGAAATTTTTGTTATAGAAATATGTGGTTACCTTTCCAGTGTGATATTCATCAAACAAATAAATCAAGGCATTACCAATCCTCCCAAAATTGAAAAAAAAATATGTATAGATTTCTCGATGTCTTTTCAGAACCATTAAATTCGTTTGAACTTGTAGTTTTGCGCATTTAAATAAAAAGGAAACTGATTGTGTATGTGTAGTGATTTCTCTTATTTTACTTTTGAAGGAAAATGTTGCCAAAACTCTGTAGCCAAATTTCTATTAATTAAAATTATTACAAGATAAAACAATTTAATATATGCTACACAATTCAGGTTTTGAACAAAATATTATATTTTAAAATCATTAATATCAATTCTTATTAAAATTTAACTTTTAGGTATATTTTGAAGCAAAGTACTTGTGAGAAACATTTAACTTTACAAAGCATTTAAACATTTATGAATTAAATAAAAACATTCTTAAAAAATTTGATTATAATTTTGCTTGAAAGTTCCTGCATAAATCTATCAAAATATACTTAATAGTATGATATATGTTTACGGTAAGCAATATTATAGAACAAATGGGATTGTTAGCTTACCAAAAATTCAAACAAATAACGAAATTCAAAATCATTTTCAAGAATTTAAGAAATTATATTATACATTCCAAATTTTATATATTCATAATTATTTAATTACGAAAATTCTATTTATGTTCAAAGTAATTTTTATACAAAAGGTAATATTAAAAAATAATTATGCACAAGTACAAATATATTATAAAAGAAGCTAAGATATAATCAGCATCTGACTTCAAATAGTGTGTGTTATTCGCATTAGCAAAGATTAACTATATACTAAGTCAAAGGAACTATTGGAACACTTATTCACGAGATTTAATGCATGTCTCACATTGTTGCTTGGAAACCCGAACATTCTCAAAGATCTCGGGCGTGTCTCAAAATTAGCCGACAGCTACTTGAATGCATGCAACCAGTGTTTCGGGGTCATAAACAAGTCAGTTGGGATGCCATAAATAAGTGACTTGGAATGTATCCAGAAGTAGTAGTCAAGGTATAATAGGTCTGGCGATTGTGTAGAATTATTATTAAGAAATAATAGCACCCTTGGCATTATTTATTTTCCAGTTTTGTCAATAATTAAGTTGTTTAAGGTATCCGACTACTTGCGACAACTTTTTTAAAAAAATGAAGATATGGGAATCTTTGTGTGGTTTTTAGATTTGCTTAGTATATTTTAAGAAAAATGATCTAAAATTAAAAAGAGAAAAAGAAATTTTTATTACTAAAATGGGAAAAAAGGGTAAACATTTACAAAAAAAAAAACATAAACTGGGCCCAATCTGTACCAAAAGTTTACGAACAAATTTTCGATTTTTCAATTCTGATGTATTGCTATGTTGTTCATTTTTAAAATGACCTTCAGGAAAAGAGATATTTTAATTTTTACAAAAACTAGAGCACTTTATCTTAGTTATATGAAATTGCTCAAAAGAACAGTGATTGTATTAACATAAGGAACAGTAAATTGTGTAATAAAGCAGTGAAGTTAAATCTGAAAGCCTTATTGTCAATCAGACGCTGCTAAAGTCAGAAATAAACACTTTCGTGTATATCGACAAAGATTTGCTGAAAAATTTTCTCGAGAAGTATGTAATGGAGATATATTAACAAATTACATTTAAACTCAGTTCCTCTTTTGATAAGTAGGCAACTATTGCCAAGAAAATGAAAGAAACTCTTTTCCATAAAAACTATCCAACTTCTTCCTGCAACAGCTTCACAAGAAATTATCGAAGAACGTGAACAAGAATATATCTCTTGTGATGAGTCTGGGTAATATTTCTCTGTGAAAAAAGTATATGGGTGTGGGGAGGGGGGGGCTTTATATAACGAAATATTTCGTGTTACGCTAATTTCTATCTTTTATTTAGTGAGAAAATGTATTATTTATTATTGGAAGCCACCCACGATTTCGTCAGTGAGCCCTTCCATTTTTCCGTTGACATCCTCCATTTCACCCCCTCCCCTTCTGATAGGATTTTCAAAAAATTCTTTCTTAATCGCATGCACACCTTCTAAGAAAGATAATTTCCAAATTTCAAGTTTCGATCTTTATAATTGAGTTTTGAACAACGTTTAGTGCCAAATACCCCACTGTACGTCACATGTATTTTTTACACGATTTTTTTAACGGTTTTCTAAGGTATTCACAGAAAGCTAATTAAAATAATTAAACTATTTGGTTTCTTCTTTTTCTCTTATGCTAGGATTGTTTTATTCTTTTAACGTTCTCAGATGTGTTCGTATTAATATATAACAATTACAAAAAAAAGTAATAGATTATTCGATTATCAAGAGATTTCATGTGCGAGTTATTTCATCCGAAGATCAACAAATCAGCTTTTAATCGCCAACTCTCATAAGCTTTTTCGTCGTCGACGTTAATGTTTCCTGGAGATAAAATATCTCTAACTTCACCTTAGGATGTATTAGAATATCTCATAGATAATTGCGTGACTCTTGACAGGATCAAGTAGTTAGAATGTGATTATGTCAAGAAATGGGTTGTCATTTGGGGAGAAAAATGCTGGCAGCAATAGTTGTCTCATCCAACGGGAATGAAAGAAACATGAAAGATCAAAATGCACAAATGCGGTACAATATTTACGGCTGCTTAATTAAACTCTCTTATAGAGAAAAAATAGGTTATAGGATACCATCATTTAAAAAAATTGACAATTAAAAATTTCGGACAGTTGAAAGAGGTATCTGAGCAATAAGACTAAGGACTGAAAGAGACGCCATACACCGCTAGGCAATTCTGCAATTATTTCAACACTGAACTTAAGTTTTCTTCACTGCAAAACAAAATGCTAGAGGCATTGTGTGTGATGTGTAATTTTAATTCATCTAATCTTAACGTATTCTAAAAATAAAAATTATTTTTAATGTTTAACTGTGAGTCGCGGAATACGCTACCCTGTCCACGACACCACAGCCTTAATGTGTATTCTACCGCTTAACGCTATTTTTTGTTAGATGTAATTCAGTTTTTTAAACTTTTACCTATGTGTCTTTTAAATATAGATGGATTAAGAAAAAAATAACTAGAAATGTAAACATCCGCTCTTCAGTTTCTCTTCGAAACAGGGCAAAAACGATGCTTACATTTCTTTAAAATACATTATTCATATACGTCACCGAATTGAAAGAAGATAAATGTCACCTTTATATAAAGTAATTTAAATACATATTTGTCCAGATTATATATATATAACGATAAAAATTGGAAAACGTTTTTGTCCCATTGCAAGAAAGTGTAAAACGTGATGTTTGCAGAATATGGTTTTTATTGGGATTCTTACAAAAATTCTTCGGAAATCAATAGCTTAACAGTAGAGAAATGTATGGTTAAAATGATTATAGTAAAGAAATATTTACCTTAAATGCAGTAATTACCCAAAGGTAGTAAGGGTTTATATGAATGTGTAAGAACCCACACACACACACTTTGGGTTGTTAGTGTTTGGGGGTTCGAGCAAAGATCAGACATAGCAAGTTTTAAACGCAAATTTATTTATCCCTATTACTTAATCAACACAACTAAAAGTAGGAAATGCACTTAGTAAATAATTGGAAGAGCAATCACACAGCTTAAGGCTACTAGCATATAATTAAAGTTTATTTAACTTACTCTTGGAGCACTCTTGACTCCTACTCATCAATTCTCTGCAATTATCTTACTCACATATCCAACTTCCGTTCGTAAATCTTAATCACATTTTTACCACTTTTAATCTCCAATTATCAACTATCGACCATTCAGGGACTAACATCGCGTACCTAAATGCCAACGCTTAAATAAAACAACTCATTTAAATAAATCCCGACTTCTTCTTCGAGGGAAAGTTTTCAACAGAATTTACAGTTAAAAAGAGTAATTTTACCCAAGAGGATTAATGGAAGTTTCGCGGATAGACCAGTTACAAATGAAATGGGGTTGTCAAAAGCTGACGTTGCTAGATGTCTCAATTGGGCTCTCAGTGGGTCCCCCTGCCCCCCTCCATTCAACGTGTTTTGGTCCTCGGATCTTGCTATTCTTTTTTAACATTTTTTTAAATAAAATTAACTTTCTTCTAGCTCTTTGCTGATCCACTCCTGCTTTTTCTCAGCGTATCAATTCCCCCCTTTCCCTCTGTTATTCAGAAGGTCTCTCTCTCTTTTCTTCCTTTGTTGGCTTGCATTCCTTCTCGGCTGTTACTTTCTTTACCTTGAGGTGCAAAGATATTGGAGAAAGGAGTAGAGTGGATTTTGCACCTCTTCCTCTTTCATCTCCGGGTTTTGTCCTAACCACTCCTATGGCTATTTCTTCCCTTTTTGAAGGTCTACACATCTATCTCTATTGCTCTTTTTCCAAAAATATAATAGAAAATTTTTTTCTCTTATTGCTAGAAAAACTCTCTTTTTTCTAGCATTCCCACCACCCTAATTTTGCATTTCCTTATAGGAGTAGTATCCCTGTGTATCATATTTCTTTTTGATGGTCTCTCCTGTCTCAGTAGTAAGACAGCATCTGTGTGTGCGTGTGTGTTTTAGTGTTTTCATTGTTATTTTTGCTGTAAAGTTCTTTTGCTGCATCTTATATTCTTCCTCCTATTCTCAAGAATTTTGGGGAGGCTACCTCATTCGGAACCATTATTTATTTGTATTTCGTTTAGCTCATAAGTAAAGTATCTTTTTGGAGGGTCGGTTCGCAGCTTGAAATCACCCAATCCTTTATGTGAAATCGATTATCTCGAGTACGTAAGAAAGTAAATGGGGTAGGTTTAAATCTAAAGATTCTGTGTCTTAAAGGTATGTTCAAAATCAACCACGAGTTACAACGCTTGGGAAACAATTTTCTAGCTCTTTCTGCCAGAATGGGGGAAGAACTACTGTACCTCATCTCTTGAAAGATCATTTTGTTGCATCAGAAGCAAGCATCTCTTCTACTGCTGAGCCCTCTGTGCAAGAAAATAAGTTGTGTGTGTCTTTCTGAACCATCGACAGAGATTTTCCCCTTTATATGGGGCGAAGTAACACTTTTTTGTAGGGCAGACATGAATAAGCTTTTGTTATTTTTGCAAATGAGTCCTGAATCAAACTGAAGAATAATTCAGGACCAACGCATCTGTATTAAATAATCCAGCAAGTCCAGAGATCACTTTCTGGAATTACCCACACATGCATGTTTTCCAAGAAGTAACTCTGACTTTTGTGAGATTTGGGGACAAGATCTTTGATTGTTATGTCCAGCCGTATTCAGACTACTATTCGTAATGAACCCATTCTAATGGATGATAATAAGTGAGCTCACCGAAATGTGGTTGTTGAGGATTATATCTTGATGATCACAGTTTGCTGCAAATAGAATGGTCAGCTTAATTTCCAAACATAATTCCGACAGAGCATTTTTAGGACTATCTTAGTAGAGACGTTGATGTTTTAAGTTGTTCTCCAAGGTCATTACATAACCTGAAAAGAGGGTTACTCCGATCTGGTCTTCGCTTTTTATTTCGGTATCCAATATCCCTATAAACACAACATGGAAAGTCGACAACATATTAACATTGAAATAAATTGTGGAAATTTATATTAGAAACCATTTTTGTGTGACTTTCTCTTAAAATAGAATTCTCAGTCAAGAGTATTTTTTAAGCAGATTTGTGTTAAACATGCAAAGACATGTATTGTATTAATAAAAACTGTTTAGCACACATTTCCTCCAAATGATTTGTTTTATGTCCTTTTTTTCTATAAATTAAATAAAAGAAATAGGTTGTAACTCAAATTTTGAGTTCAATACACATTTATGATTATAGTAAAACTATCTTTCTTAAAATTTTAGATTTCTAAGACAACATTTATGAAAGATATATCTCTCATATTGAAATATATTTTAGTGGTTATTGTTTTAAAGCTGAGTAAATATATTTTACAGCAGCACTTATATTTATAAAAAAAACTTGTTATGGTTTCTATACGCATAATTTATTCTTATGCAAAATTTATATTGGTATTTGTTTATTCGACCGAAATGTCTGAAAAGTCTCTTGAATTTCAATCACATATGTCTGAGACATAGCTCCTGGGGACTTTCAAGTAGAAAATGTCCTTAGGTAAAAGCATAGAAAATAGTTCTGACTCAAGAAGTCTGAAGCAAGCATTTTTTTTTAAAGTATGAACTATATTTGTTTTATTTTCTCCAAAGTAAAGTCCATAGCATCATAGAAAAGCATTACTTTTTTTTGCTTTGTCTTTATACTTTAAGCACCTATTTTATTTTCTAAATCGAATGTGACTTTCCAAGACAAAAGCTTAAAGTAAAGGCCTTTTCCCCTGAAAAATACTTTTGAATAACTTATATAATGTACTTGCGTAGTATACTGGAACATTGAAACGAATTGCTTTTTTGTAATTCCAGCACCTTTAACTTAACAACCACTTTCGTAATTTTTAAACTTCGAAAGCATTAGCAAGGAGTTAAACGATAGCTAATACAACAAGAATAACAATGAATGATGTACAAAATATAACTATTATAACAAGGTTAAAATAAAATTTGTCTAACAAGAGAAGGATTTTTTAAAATTATATTTTGGTTTTCTTTTTTTCTCTGCGTCTTTTTTTATTTAAAAACAACGATAAATGTAAATTCGTTTATTTTAATACTTATTCTTCAGTTTTCAGTAAATTATATAATTTTCTTCTTATAATGCATGAATAATTTCCCCTTTACAGAATTATAGTTACATTAAAAATCATTTATTCGTCGCAATATTTATAGAAAGATTTTACTGACAACAACAAAATGCGTTCATATAACAATTTATTATAAGTATTGTATTTTATTTCTAGAGAAAAGAGTTTGTTTTGTACAGGCTGTTTCATAGCCGATGTGCAAAACTTTAAGAGGTGATAGTACACATTCAGGCAAACAACTTTTCTCATGGTCAAAATTAAAACGCAAAAGTACTAAAACACTTGGGCCATGTAACGTTTATGCTACGAGTTATAAGCTAGAATGAGAAAATTATTAACACAGTACAAAAAAGCAACTAGAGTATAGGACCTCGTATATAATTTTGAACCTCGTTCAAGTGACGAACTGGCATCCCTTCTCCAAAAGGGAAAACTTTGAGACACGGCGGATTTAACCTGCATCTGCCACCTCTACACGACGCGTCTTCGGTGACACCAGGATTTGAGCCCACAACATTCGAGTCACGAGTTCATGACCATAACCATTAAGCTACCCTAGCCACCCGAGTCAGCGAGAGAAACCGACATTTACATCATTGTAATCCGTTTTGTGCAAAATTGCGCTTCGATTAATTCATAAACTTTGCTGATCGGAAAGTAAAATTATCAATTGTGATTGCAACGCCTCAGAGGATGATACGCAGTTCCAGCAAGATGGTACCAATGTCCATTAGGTACGAGGCATGTGAAATTAGCAGAATATAAGATTTTCTAATGAACTGGTCGAGGTGGTCCTGTAACTTGGCCACTACGCTCACCAAATCTTTCACGTCTGTATTTCTTTCTGTTGGGAAAGTTAAAAGGTCTTACATAGGCAACCCCTTCCGGTTAAATGGAATCTGTAGAAGAATTGGTCGCTAGACTTTTGGTCACTGTAAATGAAGTGTCCGATATGCCTGGTGTTTTCCTCAAAATTCACAATTCTTTCTTCGATGTTGTACCAGTGCATTCCACACTGTCGGTCATTGTTTTGAGCACTTATTGTTAAGGTATTAAACTTTGTGTTCGTAACTTGATTATTCTTAGTTGGATTTTGCTCGTATGATAACACCACGTTCAGCACCCTTTTGCACCCTAGTGGTTTAATTCCTGCAATGCATCCTCCGATTAAAATGTTTGTTTAGATGTGTTATATCATCTCTTAAAGTTTTGTCCATCTTTTATGAAACACCCTGAGTATTCTATAATTTAAAATGTCTTCGAAGAATAAAACAAGTTTGAAAGTAAATTTGCAAAACAATTACTTTACTGCTAAATACGAAACAACTATTTGAACTTTAGTATTGTAACTTCAATGCTTTTATTTTGTGTAAAATTTAAAATAGAATAGTCAAACAAAAACATGTAGTACGAAGAAAAAAGAAAAAATTCAGTTTTTTACACATGACATTAATTTCACTCACAAAAAAAAATTGCCAAAGCAAATAAATAAATTTGGCTGATGCCACTTAAGAAAAGAAATAAAGAGAGTAGACAGTAATAAATATCAAATTCAAATTTAGCTAGGTAAAAAAGTTAGTTTAGTAAAAAAGTTTTAATAATGTATTTTTGAACATTAAAATTTATTACAGTTTCCGTAAGTTTTTTTTTTCAACATTAAATTTATTAACATCTAATTGTTTCTGTAAATAATCCAGTATGTCTAGACTAAAATACTTTTCAAATCCGTTATAAAATGGTTCAATATAAAAAGGGTCTGCGTTAAGCTTAAAAATTTAGGTATACTAAACTATAAAAATTATTTTGTTCCTTCTCCTGATTAGAACATTATACAGCTAGTCATTAAAACAAATATAGTTAAAATATGTATTTAAACATTATCTATTTCGCTGAATTCAAAGTATTATCCTAATCTCTTTACTAGATAAAACTTCTAAAACACAAATAAAAACGATTCACGTCTGTAAAAATGAATAAAATATAGGACTTTGTGGTCATTAAAAATCCGTTTCTGAAACTTAGCTTTCCGAATATCCCATTAGCGAATATAAATAGAGGAAGGTCCCATTTTTGTCACTATTTCTGTCGTATCAGTCATTAAAATATGGAGTGCAGCTAATATCTTAGAATTAAGCCGGGGAGTCCGCTCGTAATAAGAGGACGAGGCGAATGCTCATCTACATAATAAAGAATCGACCAAGGTGTGTTTGGGAAATGGCATGCTTATGGTTGAGATATTCTTAAATTTTTTTTTAGAAAGAAGTTGTCTATTAAACCAGTGGTAACGCGAAATATTCTCTAAAGCTCTGTGATCATGATGATCTTGTTTGGTTTTGATTTTGTTCTAAAATTTTGTTTGAATGGTTTTTCTAAGGTGTCTCAGGGGTGTTAACTTTTTCTGGGGATGCTGAAAATATAAACAATATTCAAATATATATAACTCTTTTAAATTTAAGTTAAATAATTCGAATCTTTTACACATAATTTATAAAGGAATGAGGCTTCAGAAAATTTTTAAATGTTTAAAATATAATCGTAATTTTAAAAATTATAAGCATATAAAAATAAGAAATTTTTTTATAAAAAATATTAATAAAGTTTTATTGCGCGCATGCTATTTTCAAAAGTATTAGCTTTAATTACTAGCAATAAGTTGATCTATAAAGTTAAATGTATCGTTATTGCACCGTAGTAAATTTAGATAAATACAATAATAAATTATATTTTTTAAAAAATAAAAATAAATTATATTTTCAATTTTTTTTAAAAAATTTCAATCTTTTCAAATATTTTGAAATACAAAAGACATATTATTCTTAATTTACTAGGGCTTAAAGTGTATGATACATGTTATTATTCTATAAAATTTCATGCATCAAAGTCTACCATTTTAGAAAATAGCGTGCGCGCAGTAAAACTTAATTAATATTTCTTATAAAAAAATTTCTAATTTTCATATGCTTATAATTTTTAAAATTATGATTATATTTTAAACATTTTACCTTTTCTGAAGCCTCATTCCTTTATCAATAATGTGTAAAAGATTCGAACTGTTTAATTTTAATTTAAAAGAGTTATATGTATTTGAATATTTTCAGCCCTCCAGAAAAAGTTAACACCTCTGAGACCCCTTTTAACATGAATTAGAAATGAGAAAAATCATGCATATTTTTTTTAAATCTAGCTTTAAAGAGTAATATGTATTTCAGATTTTAGACTATTGACTTTAGATGATAAAGTACATATTTTTATAAGCAAACGATCAGGTTTTTTTCTGATGTTTTCCATTGTATTGGGGAAGAAGAATGCATTTTTTATTTAAAACTAAACCCTAAAACATAATACGAGATATTTATAAGTACAATCGATATAAAAGCATGTAAAATAATGATGAGGCATGAAAAACATGACGTTATTATGTTTCTTTTTGAATTTAGAATGTATTTTATAAATAAGATTTTTGAAACAAAACTAATATTATGCTTCCATTTTAAGTATAATTAAATTACAGTTTTCTATAATCAAAAAGTATTTCAATATTGAATAATTTATGTAATATGGCACAACAAATTGTTTTATGATGTTTTAAGTAAATCATACACTTTAAAACAGCAATTCTAAGTTTTAAATTGCTATAATAGGTATAATTTAATAATAAATATTCAATCGTAGTTTAATAGCTTTTATTAATACTTTAAACTAATGAAACTAATTAGAATTAATTACAATAAATTAATACTTTTTATATGAAAACATGGTTATTATTTTTACGAGAAAGTTAAATGGTATCAACTATATTTTTCAATATGATTAGGTTTGCTTATATTGCTATTTAATATAATTCGAAATAAATCTATGTAAATTAATACGCTCCTCGATTAGAAAAATATTATACTCAATTGCTTATAAACAATATTAATCTAATAACTAAACCAGCAGAAAAATTCAGAAATTGAAAAAGCTGTATAAT
Source organism: Trichonephila clavata (assembly GCA_019973975.1). NCBI lineage: Eukaryota > Metazoa > Arthropoda > Arachnida > Araneae > Nephilidae > Trichonephila > Trichonephila clavata. The sequence continues at coordinate 105,604 of BMAO01004588.1, forward strand.
TATTCCTTAGAGCAGAATTATTAATTCTATTTGTACGTATATTTATAAAAGTAAGTAAAGAATATATTATATAACAACTTTTTTTTGTTTTTTACACACTTAAATAAATTATTTTTCATTTACAATTTTTGATTTAACATATTCATCTTTCTTTAATTAGATTTCAATATTATTAAGTAGATAATTTCATTACTGTAACCATATCCGGTTAAAGTTTTTCAATTTCAGGTTGCATTTGTTATTTTTGTTCCATTTCTTATATATATATAATTTTGGTTTTTGTGTGTGTGTGTGTGGCAGTTTTAAATATGTTTTTTCAATATTTAGTTTTAGGTATGTTTTCCATATTACAGGTATGCTTTGGATATTTTAGGTATATTTTAGTATTTCTTGTGTGATTACTGTTTTGCTAAATTGATATCTACACATGTTACTTTTTCAATATAAGTAATTTATTTTTGCAGATTGATTCACATTTGGTTCCATTACATTAAAAAAATGTAAGGTTTATGTTTTATTCGAATTTTTGTTTTGTTTTGTACTATTATGTATAAATTTTCTGTTGAGTGAAAACATATTTTATCTAGTAGTAAAACTATTTTCATAGTTATACTAGTTAATAGTTTTTTTTAATTCTATACACGTCTATTATGCAGTCAAGGTTTTGGAATTTGGGCTCAGGTGTATGTGAATTTTGTATTCAAATTTTTTTTTTCCTGTATGGTATGAATAAAGTCTATATTCCACGCCCAAATGTTTCTCGATTCCGAATTTACTTCTGGAGTAATAACCGAAAAGATTCATTCAAAATGTCTTTAAGCGACATCAAACTTTCAAAATAGTTTCTTTCAGAAAGTGTTTTATTATGCAAAAATGTACGGCATTTTATTGCCCAAGGGTTCCAGATATAATTTTGAAAGAAAGTGTGCAAAATGTTTCTCCTATTTTAAAATATATGATGGTACATCTTTCAAAATTTCAGAACAACAGGAAGTTGTTTTCTTAAAAAAATATTTTCGGTAATTTATTTCGGTTGTTAACGTTTTTGTTTTAATATTTTTCAGTTTCATTTAGTTAAATGTAATCTCAGGACTAGTACCATTTGTTCTATGTGTGAATTTTAATTCTATAATTATTTTAAAATTTTTCTTTGTGTTGTTATATTTGTTGTGTTACATGCTACCTCAAATAAATGGTTATTCTTTTGGAACATTTGTCTAAGATGTATATGGTTACACGTGACATTTTAAAGCATACCTGTAGAAATTATCATAATTTTAGCATTTGAGTTGCTCACTTTACTTAGCAACAGTTTTTTAAGGAATAGATTAAAGAATGTTATTTTAGTTTTAACAGTATCATTACACGAAAAAAGCTACTTAAAAAAATAACAAACATTAATAGGTTTTATAAGTTTTCTGCGAAAATTTCTTATACCAATAACTATTAAATTTATTACAGGAGGAAATAATCCTTTTAACTAATTGAAAGTTTTTTACAGATATGAAATTATTGCTGTTATAGCAGAATAAAAATGTTATCTTAACAGTAAAAAGGAACCATTGTACTACATCTGATTAAGACACAAATGAATTTGATGTGATTATATATATATATATAATTTTCCTGAAAACTCTGACTTTAAAGTACATTATTTGAATAAAAACGATACATAATTTTTTAAAGTATGCGAAATAATAGTTTCACATTAAAATATTCAAGATGGGAAGGGGTTTTTTTTTTGCATAATCAATAAATATTTTGAATTTGCATGCATTATTTTTTTCCTGTTCTTCATAGCCTAAGCTTTATATTTGGGACAATAACTTTACAATATCATAAGTTAAGTAATTTTTTTAAAAAAATGACAAAAAATTGCGAATTTACTTATTTTTTCAAAATTTCAGGAGGAATGCGCAGATGAAAACATGTTTCCTTATTTGATCCCTCCCCCCCCCCTTTTTTTCATGCTACTTTATTTAATTTGGGGCAAGGAAAGTTTTTAAGACGTAGTGATCGAAAAAGAAAAAAAATATCTATCAGTCTACCTTAATATACTTCCGAAAATCTAATGCGTGTTTCCCCTGACAAGAAAGCAACTAGTGCATGCATCAAAATTAGACTGAGCATGTCTGTTTTACTCATATAAGAAGATACTCAGCCTTTTAGTTAATTTTAGATGTCAAATAATACATAGTGAAGTTGTTTCTGTTTGTATTGAACCCAAAATATTCATGAAAGATACCTATGTGATTCTTAACATGTGACGGTATGGACTGGCATTATAAATGCTCGCACTCCACTACTTGCCATACCAGTTGAGACTATATGAACTGATCCATGCAATAATGTTCTGCTACCTGATCTTCATTTTTTTTTACTATTGGTTTTGGTGATTCATTCCTGTACAGGTTGTATCAGTACAGCGGAAACAAAATTTCAGGACAGATAGAGTACACCTAGATGGGATGGGAAATTACGTAGCAGGGTCAGGGTCGGAAACGCTTTCCTGGAACGGTGGTGGTGATACAAAACACAAGAAAGAACAAGAATAAGAGCAGAAAACAGGTTTTTTAGTATAGCAAAAATGCAGGGAAGTTTTTAGCTTTTGTACCGGATAGGTAGCGTTGCGTAAACCGAAGCATTGGCTGTCTAGTGGATTGGCCCACTCAATTGCTAGACTTTACTTGTCGTGATTATTTCTAATTGGGGTACTTCAAGTCACGAGTGAAAGAAACTTACGTTAACACACAATGCTGAGGATCTTGTTGCATGCATTGTGGCAGCTGTTGGGGAAGTCCGGGACACGCCCGGTATCTTCACTAACGCTTGATCTTGAATGCGCTGGAGATGTAAGGCCTACATCACGGCCTAAGGTCGTAATTTCGAACACCAGCTTTGATGACGATCGTTGTCTCTTTAATGTTCTTTTTTTCTTAGTTTTTTTGCTGTACTATGCATAATAAACATGTTTTCTCTTATTCACGTCCTGTTTTTCTTATGTTTAGTGTCGTCACTACAAGATCAAGAAAGCGTTTCCGACCATGCATTATTTGTAATTCCTCCTCTCCTCCTCGTTTAGGTTTATATTTGTCCTAAAAGTTTGAAACCGATGTACTGATCCACCATGTATATCATCGACAACCTTACTTACTTGTGGTCACATAAGCGCTGAATAGGCAATAAAGATATTCATCATATTATCTGGCCATACCTTTCCCAACATTTAATCCAAATTGAAATTATTTTTGGTGTTTTTGGATGAGTCTTAGTGTTAGGCATTCACCTTCTGTGTGAATACAGCTGCATGTGTGTGGTGTTTTAACATAATAATAATATTAATATTCTGGAGTCCTAGAATTGTCTTTTCCTGGATTTATTGGAAACAATACCTTTCAACAATAAACTTAACAATCTTTAACAAATTAAACCATTACATTAATTAGACTGAAACTAAAGAGAATTCTAATATTCAAGTTAAAGAATCCTAGTAAGCAAAGGCAACTGGCATGCCGAAGCCAAGAAAAAGAGTCCGATTTAAAATATACGAGTAAACAACAGCATGTCTAGTTATGCTGAAGCCTAAGTTCAAGATTCAACTGAGCCAGAATCCCTCTCATATGGTTTCTATCGAGATAGACCACGTGGGGTCTGAGTTTGGTGTCAACCACGCTCTACCCCCTCAGACCACCCGGTCCATAATTTACAACACCTGCTACAAGCAAGAACATTTTCATCCAAAAAGAAGAAAAAGAAATTAGTAAAATTGCCCTAACAGGTCCTACGCAATGTTTTTTTAAATGTCAATTGCCATATTGACACTTGTATAGAACTTGGTGGATATATTGTACAATATTGTGTCTTTTAGAAGTGTTTGTGGTACCTTCTTTGCATGATTTTCATAGCTAATAGTTATATGCTACATACAACCTTGCATGGTTTGAATAATTACGATAATGTTCTACTAAGAAAATTGATTCTGCGCTTGGTTTCAACATAAATCTTTGATGGAATGCACAATATTCCCATAAAATCACATCTTAAGTATCATATTTAGCAACCCCTGATCTGTACGCTGCAAGGATATTTGTTCTGAATTTTAAATTTTGTTCTTCAGTCTGAAATTAATGAACATTTTTTGTATATATATCTTAAAAATCAGAGAAAAAAATTTTCAAAAAATTTCTGTTTAGTTTTTTCAATATTTGTTGGTAAGATTACTAGCATTTGGAAAACGTATGCTAAGAACTTATTTTCAAATTTCGAACCTTATTAACAATTTCAAATTCTAAAAAACTATTCTTGAAAGATATTCTTTCTTATTAAACTTGACTCGTTGATCTTTCATCTTCATTTAGTAAGAAAATATGCAGTACCCAATCGAGTGGAACGTTTAAAATGGAAATATTCATGAAAATCTGAAAACAAGTTTCATGCAACAGCAGAAATATTCAAAAATCTTTGCAAGAAAAATAAAACTCGGATCTCTTTCTCAGACAGAAGAAAAGAATTTTATGTAAAACAAATCCTCTGTTTTTCATTGCTGCTGAGTACAGCTTGAACAGTTTCTTTTTAAAAACATAAGCTTCATAAATTGGCATTTTGTATGCATATATAGATGAAAACAAAGAAAAAGTGATGGTTCGAAAATCTTTCACTCATTATTCTGTGCAAGTGTTTTTTTTAATTTATTTTACCCAGAATAGCAGAATAGGAATGTTGTATACATCATGCAATGGTTTCATCATTCTTTTTAACGTATTCAATTGTTAACTTTTTCACCTGTAAAAACATATTCTATAGCTCTTTTGGAACTTCCGCATTATTTATTTTGAGAAAAATATTGAAATTCCACAGAACTATAAACAAATGTTTCAGGAAAAATTTATTCTTCCTTTTTATGTGATTGTTTTTAGAACATTTTTTTTTTATTCAAAAGAAACAAATCTATTGAATGTCCCTTTGCTTTATAATTATTTTGATTTTAATTTACGATGCACTCTGAGCAGTGCATATGGAAGAATATTAGGGCCCCCGGCAAAATAAGATTTTGGGCCCCAAGCCCAAATACGTACTTGACGTCAGACAGGCTTTCGGTCCCCTAGAACACCTGCCCCCCCCGCAATCCAGGAGTGTACATTACGCTACTGACTCTGCGGGATAAGGAGAGCTATTGAAGACAGACTTCGTTACATTGACCCATGAACAAGTGATAGAGACGAGCTGGCACCTCCCTCATCAGATTTCCATACCACGTCAACTAGAGGGTTTTGAGAAAAACAGATTCAAAATGCACATGAAGAGTCTTCAGTGGCAGCAGGTTTCGAACTTGTCTCTTGCCCAGACGGGTTCGTGACCATGACCACTCGGCTACCTGTAGCTACCTCACTTTTAGAAATGTTTATACATAGGTGAGTCAGAAAATAAGTTTCTCCTGTCGATTGTGGTCAGAACTGTGTATGAAAGTCGAAACATAGAATGAGACATTAAAGATAAGACATAACGTTATTTTTCCACATAAGTACTAAGTATATTGAGACATTTGTTATACCGTTTGATAAGCTTTAAAAAGCCCTCCAGGAAAAACTCAGGTCTTTGCATACGGAAGAAGAATTTAACGGCTAGTTTGACTTCAGTATTGCTTCCAAAGCGCCTTCCGGCGAGATTCTTCTTCAAAGTCGGAAGCAAATGATAGTCATTTGATGCGAAATGAACTGTATGGCGGATGGTGTAGGCGCTCCAACCAGGAATTTCAATATGATTTGGCGTTGCCGTCACCGAGACATTCAACAACAGAACTCCAGATCTGAGAAACCCGGGCCACGTTTTCCGAATCGCCTCTTTCAATTTCGACAGGGTGTCACAGTACCGCGTAGCATGTGCCCAATGTACTACTGAATGATGTGCGTGCAGTCTTGCGTGTTCACCTGCTGTGTTGTCTTTCGCCCATAACCGTTAAACGCTTCTTCTGTATTCAAAGCCCTGAGTTTTTCTTTTAGGGTTTTTGAAGCTTATCAAGCGGTATGACAAATGTCTTAATGTACTTGGTACTTAAGTGGAAAAATAAATTTATGCCTTATCTTTAATGTCTCATTCCATGTTTTGACTTTCATACACAACTCTGACCACAGTCGACAGGGGAAACTTTTTCCGACTCACTCTCGTATTAAAACCTATATTTGTTCCGGTATGTGAATGAAAGCATCCATGGAATTACAATTTTCTAAATTATTATATTTAATGTTGTGAATATTATATTGTGTTTTTCTTGTACATTAAAGCCCGTGTTAAAATTTTTTTGAGCCAAATCCGATACCTAGGATGTTAAGTCTGAAATTTTTATCAATTCAAACACACTATAATTATAGAATCATAATTTGCTATTAGTATTAACTAAAATATGTGTATATATTTTTAATATTTACGTGTAGCGTCTCATCACTAATTAAATTGACAGATTATATTTCTAGAGTTGAGTTTCTAGAGTTTATCCTATGAAATTTTATAAGATAACTGCCAGATTATTAGAGATAAGGAGAGAATGTAGGCCAGTATTTTTACATCTTGTAAAACACGTTAGCTTGTACATAAAGAGTATGATCGGCATTGTCTTGATGTTAACGAACAATGGATACCCCTTGAGGGAAGGCAAGTATCAGTAGCCACAGTACATCCTCCACTTATTGTTGGATTGCCGTAGTGCCTTAAATATGAAACAGAGTTGTCCCTAAAACACGATATCGCATTGTCAAGATATTGACTGTTCCACAAATGCGATGGTACTGCATAGTCGTATAAAGCCAGTAGTGAAACGGAGAATATTAGGCCCCCCCTGCAAACTCAGGTCTTGAGCCCCAAGCTCAAATACGTATTTAGCGTCAGTCATGCTTTGAGCCCCTTAGAGTCCAAAGGGGCCCCACAATGTTGGGGGTGTACGCTACGCCACCATACAATGCGAATATCATTGGGCAAACAAAAATGTGACTCCATATACATAGAGATAGATGGATAGATAGATATTGTTTTCAAACTGTCAAAAACATTACAATTTTTAGTTGTTATTTGTATAGAAATGCATTTAGTATATCTGATTAATTTATATTTATCGAAATACTTATTCTTTGAGGAAAAAATTTCTTTCTGATGTTACTTTTTGCTAGTTTATGAAATAATCTTTCTTTAAAAAAAATGCATTCTTATTTTAAAGCATTTAAAGAAGTATAAAAATATTAGAAGTTAGATATGTGTGTGTTTAAGCAATTACGCTTAGGTACACATAATTTCTAATAGAATTTATTTATAAATGTAGCTCGAAAAATTTAATTACATACAATATCTGATTTTTCAGCCTATCAAAAATTTTTTTTAAAAAAAACGAAATTTCTCGTTTATTGAAAACAATAAAAAATTATTCATTTATGATTTTGTGCGTTATATAATTTTTTTTTAAATTACGGTGGGAAGCATTAGTAGTGAATATTCTAGAGGTTGTTAAATTTCGTTGTACAGGTATTTTTATACGTACACTTTTTTAACTTTTTCCGTTTTAAATACTTCCATTATACCTAAAATAAATACAAACTGTGGTAATAAGAGTCCTATGAAACACTCAGTGTTACAATTAACTTGCAGAAAGAAAGGAAATATAAAAATAAAATAGGATCTATATACTACGACTTAAATGAAGACAGTTCATCTTTACTGGAAACTTTAGATTTATAACATATAAATGTGATTTATTGGTAATATTCAAAAGGCTTTTTGTATTAAAAGTCAAAGTATAGTTGAAACGAAACTTTAGAACTTAACAGAATGTCTGAAATAAAATATGTTTCACAAATGCATTCTTTAAACCTCGATTTTTTTTTTAAATTACTAATTCATTAAAAAAAATATTGTATTTTTGCTATTGATAATTTTACACGGCAGTGTTAAAGAAAATGCGTAACTATTAATCCAACTTTATGCATAAACTACAGAAACTATCACACATATTTGCAAAGGGAATGATAGATGGAACTGAAAACAGTTTTTGTTAGTATAGTATAGTTGGTATAGTATAGTAACAGTATTTGTTAGTTAGTAGTCAGAATCTACTACACACATTTGCAAAGAGAATGATAGATAGAACTGAAAACAGTCTTGTTGTATTTAGCAAAACCATTATTCTGGATCTTTTCTTCTTTTTGTAATCATTATTTATTGAAATATTTTAAGCTATATTTAAGGTTTATCATAATGAATTTGAGATCAGTTATTGACTTTTTGTGTTAAAACTAAACTAGATATATACAACATGAGAAAAAAAGGTTGTGCACCTTAATATTTGATTAGAGGATCTCTGGTTCAAATCAATGCGCGCATTTGACATGATATTGTTCGAATATGATTTTGTATGGCTTCAGAGTCATTATCAACCAAATTTTTAGCAGTTTTTCATCGAGATACGCTGACGATGAAAAGACGAACCGAACCACTCTGTAGTTTGCAGTATATCCGAAAGATTTGGTTACAGGTATGGGCTTTATAGGGACCAATTAATGTCGGGAGATAAGTTTTCATGTTCTGTGAGCCAGTTCTGAATAATTTGTGATCCATGGATCTTAACATTTTCCTCCTATAATATCCAGTTCCACTAAGGAAGGAAAAACCATGAAAGGAATGGTATACATATATATTCATTAAGCCATTGAAGTAATCCAGTGGCTTCATTTTATTGTGGTATACTGCTGCTGATCTTTGACCAGACCCAGTGAAGTAACTCATAATTCTGGCTTCAGCGGGAACTACACCTGAAAGACCATCGATTGCGAGGATCCCTTCGTACCTTCATGCACCTATTATTTTTAGAATAGAATGCGTCTTATCAGATTGCATTTTTTGTACGACTGAATAGGCCATTATCTATGCTCTTTAACAAATTGGAGCCGTTTTCTAAAAATGGAGTGGTTTTCTGGGAACTACAAAGATCAACTATCTTTTCTTTATGTTCTAGTCGTATTGTGAATGCTGAAATATTCCTATGTTTATTGTTACATTATATGAGTTGGGAAGTTGATGTTTGTGATTTTTCTTGATGCGTCGCCTGAGAGATCTTCCATCCCCGAATTCAAGAGTTGTTTTATTCCGATCCTATTTATTCTGAGATGTTTAAGGTACACCACTATATATTCTTAGGTTTTAATAATGTGCTGGACCCCTATCAGTCCAATTCCAGAAATCTCTTGTCTTTTCTTTCATTTATGCAAGCTAATAACTTGATTCTTTTTAAACGGGGAAACATCTAACCTTCGATCGCGTAGTATTACTTAACAAAAAGGTTAATTGTTGCTTCAGCACTATTTAAGGGATAAATAAGTAGAGGTAAAACTATAAAATCGGTGTATTGGTGAGCCAGTCTGAGAATTCAGGCCAGTCTTTTGTGTATTTGCATGTTTATTTCACACGGAGATATTTTATTTTTCCAGTAAGTGTATTTATAGCAGAGAATGTTCAAATAAATATTATTTCTACACACCTTACTTCAAATGAAACACAATTTTCCTAATTTCCCAAAGTAATCGAAATTTTATTAAAAGAATAACATAAAATTGTCTCTTTATGTGCTTTTATACGAATGTTATTTTTAAAATCGAGGGTTATTTTAAAATCTAAAATGAATGTATTTCCATATTTTCTACAGTTGTTGATGTTTCTTTTCACCTGTTACATTTTTATTTATTTATTCCTTTTTTAAATGTATGAATGCAATTCTTCAAATTCTATACAATTCTTCGTTAGATTGCAGTAAAGTTCACAGAAAATTAAATACTTCTTATGTATGAATCAATTTATTACCCTTACATATTTGTTACAAGGAATTCAATAAATAATTGGAAATATAATCTAGTTCTTCTAAATTTGAATACAATTGTGATAAGGAATTTTGTATAACTGTGAACATTTTCTCAGACTCTCACGCTACATTGATAACTATTTAAAAGGCAATAATATGAAGGTCAAGAAATGCCATGATAAAATATATAGACGAATAACATAAAAACATGTGTGAAATGATTGAACTAACAGTCCCATGCGAAAAAATGTGTATTTTGTACAGCCACTTTGGTTATCAATGCATGACTTCATACACCTCAGCATTGAAAGGCTTTGAATGTGTTCTTAAGGTATGTCCGTCCATGTTATGTTAACGCATATCACTACATATGCATGCTGGCCAATCGTTTGAGACTATTCGAGGTTCGAGATGCAAGATAAGTAAAACGGGTGGAACAAGTCAACTTTACATGTTGGTACAATAAAGAATCGTTAAGGGCTATTGGTCCCGTATGATTTAGCAATGTCTTGTTTAAAATTGACCATTACAGAGTTTTAAAGATGAGCAATTCAACAACCGGTTTCAAAATTTTACTTACGCATCGTTAGTAAAATTTTGTTGAGTTTGCCGTCAATGCGCATTAGGAACGTGGAAAGAATAATATCCAATGCAGCACAATAAAATAAGATAAAAGATTTGTATGATAATGTGCGCGATGAAAGAGTAATGCGATCTTTCACTGTGGTTGCCGCCATACTCGGAGGTGACGATTATGATATTTTAACCCAAAGCATGATTTGCCTAAAAAGACAATAGCGTGCCATTTGTTGTTCAAAGAACATTTGCAGTTCCTGTGGTTTGCAGTAAAAGGTAATTTTAGCAAACCTATCTGCTGATAGTAAGTACTGCCGCTAAATATCAAGTACTGTCATAGAGTTTTGGGCAGCAAACTACGTTAGGGTTAGCAACGTTGCAGTGCAATGCCATTGCCATACACGCAACAAATTTGTCTTTATAGTCGATGGTATGACGAGATTAGGGAAATCTTTCTGAAGCTCTATCCCTCTCGTTGTACCCACCAATTTCATATACGCATCACTATGATTTATTTTTCGTCACCAATTTTTTCAAAAAATGAGTTGAAACCTTTATAAACTGTAATTCTCTCAGTGCCAAATTGGGAATCGGGCTCGACTGACTTCCATATTCTTCGACAAGACATACTGAGACTTTTCACGCAAAAAAGAAAAACCCTCTCATTTCCAATATTTAAAAATAACCTTCAGTTTTCCTTTCACATAGCGTTTATAAATTATGTTATTGATGAACATGTTTGACGTGTACATTACACTGCTAATTATTTACATGTGTTATTGATATCTCTATATACTATAAATCCCATGCTTAATGGATGTTTTCTACATGGTAATTACTTTTTGGGTGGCTCTAGTAAAGTATTTTTTCTTTTAAAAACCTTTCTTACCCGCATATATTTTGGGGATATAAGCAACTTAAATATATCGCTACATTATTTGGTGTTTCTTTTATTCTCTTTCACTTCTTTTTTTCCATTCCATAAAAAAATTGATTCATAGCATTAAATTTGTGAAAGTGTATGTGAACGTATTCTATGTTATTTTTTTTTAATTTTCATATTGGGTTAACTAAACAGGTGTGTATTTTTTAACTACACAATGTAAGGAGACACTAAATCGTACTTTAATTTTACAACCAAACAGCAGTAATCAATGAGTATTAACCTGCTTGAACTTTCTTTGGAACATCTGAGAAATAATTAAGAAAAAGTATTGATTAATACAATATGTTAATATTCATTTACATTCTATAAACTCTCACTTTTAAAACCGGAAAGTGACAAAAAATTTCCAATTTTTTGTCAAATATTAAACATTTTCAGTTTCATTCTATTTTTTCAGTAAGAAAAATATTCGACAACGTTTATATTCAACAGAATTCTAACTCAAAGCTTTTCAAAAAAAAATTTCACAACACGTTTCACATATGCCAAATTTTATCGGGGAATCGCTCTTGAGCATATTGAAAAGATGAAAATGTGCAGAGAGATTCATCTACAGTCTCTGATAAATTCTAGACTCAATAAAAGATGTGAATTTTCTCAGGTAGAGGTTTCTATTTTTCCAGTATTGTAACAAAAATATTTTTTGCCATTCAAGTTATGCACTTTCCTTTTATTGGAAACATTTCTCAATATATTGTTTATGAAGTTTCCTACTGAGAATGAATACTTATTCATTTTTATTGTGAATTGTATTATAATACATAATGCTAAAATTGTCCATACAATAGATGATGATGATTGCTCTTTAAAATATGTTTAATCATTTTTCTTGGAACATTAAAAATACTTTCATTTTAAATTCATAACTACAAAAACATCTTGAAATAAGTAGAAATTTTAAAATAGAAAAAGTTCAGCAATTACTTTTGTAAAAAAAACTTTTAGATCTATTTGATTGTCATGATAATCAAACTTCTTTAAATAATTTATAAATCAAGAAAGATAACTGAAATTACTACCAGATGTCCCCAAAAATACCAACTATTTGAAAAATCAATTTAAAGAAAATGGAAGGCGATAGAGTTGCACGGTTTGGTGCATTCTGTTTTGGTAACCAAGGAATTTATTCTAAGTTTCAGAATTGGTTACAAAGTTCTTCAAAAGATTGCGCTTCCTACTGAAAAAAACTATACACATGTATTTTTCAAAATAGTCACCACTTTCTATTATAACATGACGCAGTCTGTGGACAAAATTTTCAGACACCTGAGTAATTTTTAAGTTGGAATGGTTAGATATGAAACTCTGATGCATGTCAAACCATTCGTCGGAAAACCAAATCAATGTCTCCAACGTCGATTTCGCTGGCTTTCCATTTCAGCAGTATTGCACTTGCGTACGTCTCGCGCACATTAAAGTCATCAGAACTGAGAAGTTTGCGTGCATGAATCTTACAAGAAAACATTTGAAAGCTGTTGTGCAAGATGCGATGTTTAGTCATCTGTTGCAGCCCAATTTGGCAAGCAACAAGGCGAACTGAAATTTGTTCCTGCAGTTGGATCACCTGCTGAACTAGTACAACATTCACCTCCGTAACTTTTGCGTTTGAGTGACCAATATTTCCAGCACGGTCATCTCTGGCAATCACAGTACGTTGAAATTTTTCGAAGAGTGTTTTAATTATACTGTTTGTCAGTCCATTTTTGATGTTGAATTTTCTTTGGAAACTGCGTCTCAAGGCAACAAAGCTATGATCCAGGTGATGAGACTCTAAGCCAAGAAATGTGTTCTCTGTTCCAACGAGTAAACTATCCTCGAAGAACATGCTGACGATACAGCCATAAAACATTGTTTTATAGTTTTTCCATTCAAAAGGCCATCTGCTGATGAATTTTGTAGCTAATTTTGAAACTTTGTGTGGATAAATTCCATTATTACCAAAGCAGAACACAACAAACCATACATTTATCTCTCCTACTGTTTTCTTCAAATTGATTTTTCAAATCGTTGGTCAGTTTTGGGACATCTGGCACATACTAATATTACTCACACCATTTAAAAAACTTTCAGCTGTATTTAATTAAGCATTGTGGAGCTTACCAGTAGTCTTACGTAAAATAAACATCTTTGATTACCAAATATAGAAGCAGCAAATTTTTCATTAATATTCAGTCAAGTACAGTTATTCTGGGAAATTTAAATATTTGTAGTATACCGCGCATATATCAAAAAATAATATGAAAACTTGTTGAATAATATATATTCGTGGGTATATTTAACTATATATTTATCATTTTTGTTATTAATTTATAAATATTACACAAAATCAGTATTTACATGAATTTATCATTTTTTAAAAATAAAAAAGGTTTTCAAAAAATATAATACATTTAGCAATTCTCAATACGCAAACAACTTACAAGCTAAATGTTCGTTTAATTTTTCTAAAAATGATTTTAAAAATTTTTTTGACATCTGTCTGTCCTCTTGTTAGAAAATCAAGAATTTTATAAGTTCATTTATTCAAAATCTCTCTATCAATTTTACTAAAATTAAATTGCAAATTAGTATTTCTTATCTAGAGTGTAACATGATTTTAACACGGGAATTACTAAAGTTCCATTAAAAGTTTTCTTAAAACGATTTTTTAAAAAAATTCTTTGACAATTATCTCTCACCTCCTTTTATAAAATCTAAGATTTTCATTAAAATTAAATTACAAATTAGTATTTCTGATCTAGCACCTAACCTGATGTTAGCGCGAAGGAATCACTACTAAAAAGTTATTGTACCTCAAATTACTGCTTCATTACTTAAATTCTGTGTGCAACATTTTTTTTGCAAATAAATACCACATAATTTTATTTATAATGGACACACTTAATCCTCTAAAACGAACAAAAGCTACTACTTCAAAATCCTCTTTTCAAATCAGAGGAAAATTTTCTGCTTCATCTTTAAAAAAAATGGCGTCATCGAAATGCAGCCACTCTTCTTGTTCTGACAAACAGTCTTTTTCCGTTTCATTAGGTGCAGACGAAAATTGAGTTAAGGCTTAAATTTTAATCTGTTAAGCACTAAGTGTTTCATATTTGACCGTATATTTTTAACAAGAATTTTCGCTCTTTTTTTATCCGCCATCATGACTTCGAATAAAAGATGTCAAGATTCTTTAATCGTAAAAAGGGCAATATTCTTCCTCCAGAGAGCATTTTCTGTCGGTATTATCTTTTAGAAAGTGATTTTGGTTATTTAAAAGACTAAATCAACCGTTGAAATCCATTATCTTAAAGTTTACGAAGCTCTTGTGTTTATCTCAAACTCGTTTTAGTAATGCTTTTAAAAGTTTCTGTTTTCTATGGAATAGAATCAGCAATAGAAAGGGGATTTCAGCGTCAGAACTTCCATCATGTTTGACTATTATTTTGAGTACTTTTAAGCATGACATTTAGCTAATGATGGGTTAGACTAATTATATTAGACTAATGATAATTTCGGAATACATGATTAAGTGGAGATTTGAAAAAATTTACTATTCCAACGTAGTTGTATGCCCTCAGATGGTCCAGAGAAATTATTTTTCATTTCTCAGTAAAGCAAATATTTCTTTAGAATATAAGGAATCATATTTTTTGGTAGTGAAGTAGTAGTTGCATTTAGTAAAGTAGGATTTAAAAGTTTTGAATTAAGAGAAAGTCTTTAAAAGTCAGGTTTTTGCTAATAGGCCAAATTTATGATTTTTTTATCATAATTGTTTTAAATCTCTAAATCGAAGAACTTACCTTGAAATAAACACGCAAGCAAATAAACAAAAATTTTAATTTAACTAATATTAAGTTTTATTGATTTAAAATTAATAACACTTCTACTTGTATGTATTTTGGTATTTACAGAATTTGTAATTAAACAATAAAATGTTTTTAAACTGTAGTTTCATATTACTCGAGGCATCAAAAAAAATTAAGAAAATGATACCAAAATACAAAAAAACGGTCACTGACACGTTGTAATAGGTCGTCTGAGAATATTAACAAATACATCAGACTTATTTCTAAAACTGGCAAAAAATAGCTTATATTACAGTGTGTCTGGGCTTAAAGTATCCAAAAGTTGTAGCTTATTATTGCGGAACTACCCATCAGAATATAATAAAATGCTCATCCGTGGATTGGAACCCTCTCCGAGATTGTTTGGGTCTAGTCCGATCGGCTGCACGTGCGCGCATTATTCGGTAATCGCAGAAGATAAACTGATTACACTGACTTCATTAATAAAGATGTAGACGCCACAGAAACAGCTGCAGTGCGTACTTTAGTTACCAGAATTTAAATCAGTGGCGTGTGTACAGTAACGTATTCGAACAGAATGGAATGTAGATCCTTCGACATCAAAATCTATCTACCAATGAGAAAGAACTTTAAAGGAGACGAAAACTTTGGTATCTCAAAAACTGGAAAGTATCTTCAAGTTGTCGTGATAGAAGACACTGTTTATCGTGTGCGTGATTCATTTTGTAGGAGTCCTGGTAAGTCTATTAGCAAACCAGTAATAACCTTCCATTCCGTTCGAACACGTCGCAGTACACACGTGACTGCTTTAAATTCCATTAACCAAAGTATGCACTGCACTTTTGCTAATGAAATCAGTGTAGCAAGTTTATCATCTGCGATTGTCGAACAATGCGAGCACATGCGGCCGATCGGACTCGACCCAAAACCTTTCGGAGAGGTTTCCAATCCACGGATGAACAGTTTATTACACTCTGATGGGTAGTTCTGTAATAACAAGCCATAATTTTAAGCCCGGACATCCTGTACAATCACAGCATTGAGAGTATTGTCAAATCATGTGATCTTGACAAGTCTGATAAATTAACATGGTAATTATAATTTTTAAGATTATTCTAACAACCCTTTACCTTCTCCTTATATCTCTAAGAAATTTTAAAGCCCAAGGAAATTGTTTCATTAAGGTTACTTTTTTTCTCCAGTATATATTTATGTTTAAATTGGTTAAGTAAAAGTACGTTTAAAATTAATCGAAAAACAGTTAACTGTTGTGAGTCTAATCACCTTTCTAGAGGAAAGGAATTGATAAGTCTCAAGAGAAAATATTAATAAGATAAAAAGTATGATATGCTGGAAAAAGGCATCCTTTTAAAAGGAAAAAAAAATTTCCAAAAGAACAATTTTAAAAGATAAGTCACATGAAAAGATTATTTTTAAAAAAAAGAGACATATATGAAGAAAAACATAAATTATGCATGTATATACTTCTGTCTTTTCGCTCTTAATGTACTAATTATGCCTTGCGTATGATGTTTTCCAAGAAACTGAATTCTGTGTCCTTTCTGCCTTTTATCACAAAAAAGATACATTTTATGATTAATGGAAATGTAGATCTGTCTACCTTTTTTTCATTCATTTTCTTTATTTCTTAACGTTAGGATTTCTTAGCTAATCTTTGTCTACTTAAACTTTCTAGCATTTTCTGTACAATGTGTATAAAAAAATATAGAAAAATATATAAATATACCAGGCAGTCTTTTATTAAACTTTTCTGTTATGTTCCATCGTCGCATGTACATATAAGTATTTTATTTTTTTGCTCTCCAGTCTGGTAAATAAATGCATAAAATTGCAGCACAGCAGAAAACTATCTTATATTTTTTTACACAGAATTGCTTCCAAAAAAGGTAGATGAATGAATGGGAAAAGAGTAAAGACCAGATTCTGTTGATTAAAAAAAATATACATGTTCAGACGCGAAATGACACGCTTCCACATAAATAATAAATTTTCTTTGTCTTATACGTCTAGGAATTGTTGAAATGACTCACTATTAAAAATAAGATAAATGTACTTCAGAAACTTATGATTTTGGATACATAGTGAATTAATATTGTAGTTTGAGTGTTCAAATAAAGCGAAATTTCATTACTTGTGATTTTTTTTCCTGCTTAATGGATCTATACATTACAAGTGAATCGAAAATTACTTTTATTAATTAAAAAAAGCGTTTACAGTATGATGTTTGTACAAAATGCTGTAAATTAGGAAAAAAAAAATTTGTTTTCTAATTTGTATATAAGCTTTTGCATAAGGTTGAACTTAACATTTTGCGTTCAGAAAAGCAAAATTTAATTTTCAATGTTACGGTATCCGACTACCCTAAAATTGTACATTTTGCCAAAAATTGGCGATTTTTTATGATTTTATTTTATAGGCCATCATATTAGCTTTATAAAAATACCAAGTTTATTATTTTCCGTTTACTAGACGAAAACTACAAGTATTTTAGTAAAAGCAGATGCATTTACATAAAGCAAGATACGTCATACTTTAAAACGCGTTTTACTCGAAATGTGTTTTTTTAATGCTCACACGGGGCCAGCGATTGCTAATCAAGTTTTGCAAATAATTCACTGAAATTTGTTGTGTATATTCTGTATAATAGTAGAAGTGTTTTAATCTTCAGATTTATCAATCACTGTTTTATTACAAAATTTACAGTCCCTTATGTGAATATAATCACTGTTTTTTTAAGCTATGTTATATAAAAAACTAAGATAAAGTATTCTAGTTTTTGTAAAAATTAAAATATCTCTTATCCTGAAGGTCACTTCAAAAATGATTAACATAGCAACACATCAGAATTGAAAAATCGAAAATTTGTTCGCAAACTTTTGGTACAGATTGGACCCCGTTTATGTTACTTTTTGTAAGTTTTTACCAATTTTTCCCATTTTATTAATAATAATTTATTTTTCTCTTCTTAATTTTATCATATTTTTCTTAAAATATATTAAATAAATCTGAAAACAACCAAAAAAATCCCTATAACTCCAGTATTTAAAAAAACATTTGTTGCAAGCAGTTGAATACCTTATTAAAAGTCCTAAGCAATTAAAAACAATTACAGGAAAAAAATTTATCCATCACAAAGCTACGGATTAAGCGTGATGATGAATTTGATGCCTTATATTTCATTTTATTTGATTTGTCTGTGTACAAATAAGGGAAGTTAATATGCTCTATATATAAATATACATGCTTGTGTTGTACATATGTATTGATTACCCGCATAAAACAATTTTTAGCTGTATGGCAGTAAAAATATAGAATTAGAAGATCATGGTATTTAAAATTTAAAAGTTAAATGTGTTTAAGAAAGGAAGATAAATTTTATATCTCACCGATTCCAAGAAACTACCTCACTTCATAAAGATGGAAAATTTACATCATGAATGGTTACATAAAAAGAAATTGAAATCAGTGTTAAAATAAATAAATAAGATAAATATTCATTTTTAGCGTAAGTAGAACTGTAAAAACGTTTTAAATTAACATTTTTTTATTTGTCTTTTATTTTTGATTATTTCCATAAATTAGTTTATAATGCATAATTTACTCATTTACTTAATACCCATTTCGAAATCCTTACCTGTAATAAAATCTATAGTTGTTATATTTTAAACAATTTAATTCTACAAATAATTTCTTTAATGCAATGATTAAATGCAACCAATTTATCCAAATGTTGACACGAGTAATTTAAACCCACAAATTTTTATAAGTCTGTTTTATATATATAATCAGTGAAATTAATGATAATATTCAAAAATTTTGCTATAAAAGGAAAACAAACTGAACATTGTATAAGTTAGCATAAATTGAGTAAACATATTCATTTTTTTAATATTAATGCATTTACAGGATTAAAATTTTAATATGACAGCAAAAGAAATAGATTTCATAGTTAGCAGGCAGAACACATTTTGCATATATAAACTGTACTTAATATATCTTTTTCAAAAGTAATTTCAATAAATACATATGCTTTAATATGTATAAAAGCACTATTTAAAAGATAATTATACAGCAAAATGTATCAAAGGTATTTTCAGTGAAAAATGAAGTATGCTATAAGTAACTGCAATAGTAAAAATTGCAGATACTTATGGCATACACACTGCAACTTTAATGCACGTATGGTATTTTGGGTTCTACCATTGCTGACATACCGGTTTCTTGCACTCAATACTACGGAGCTTCGTCCTTTTATGTGCTGTAATGTATTATAAAGAACATGCTTTTCGATTCTGAAGCATTGAATCAGTATGCATTAGTGATGAAATGTCAGCTAGTTTTTATAGAAAGCAAGCTACTAAGAATCATAATTCTTAAGCTAGATGAAGATTTTGCAATCATCTTCCATGTGTATTTTCCAGATAATTACACAAAAATCAAATTTTTTCAATTCCTACTATTACCTCACTCTCTCCCTATATATACATATTTATATATCTTGTTCAAAATTTCAGTCGTTAATAAAATACTTTCTATTCATCCAAACAAGTTCAAATGATCCTTTTAAACTTGTAGTGGTTTATATAGGTTGATGTTAATACAGTTTTTCAAATATTAATTAATTAATTAAATTTAATTAAGGTTGTTACGGGGCTATTCACGAGATTTCCGAGCTAATTCTCTTGGGAAACTTTGGGGCTAGCATTTATACTATTTCACAGCCTTTTCAGGAAAAACACGAGATAGATATATATTAATTAGTTCGACTATATAAAGTATATATATATATATATAGGTTTTGTAAATGTACCAGAGAAGGAGCAGCCAAGCTGTCACGTAAGTAACACCAGAGAATTACTTCACGAGCTTAGCGCGCGTTTAAAAGGTATAAATTATAAAAGTAAATTATCAGATTGAAAATTGAAGATAGTAGATTCAGTACCGACCTGAGGTCAGTTAGTGATAGTTCTCCTTGTCCATTCTGGTAGTCGGGTTTACTTAGAATTGAGTATTAGGATTAATCGACGTTTTAGGGAATCACTCCTAGGTTTCTTCTTATAGTTAAACTTGTGATTGTGTGTGTGTGTTTAAGTGTTTGTCAAACTTGAATAAATATATTTTTTATTATGGCGTTTGTTGGTGATGATATGTTTCCTCCTACACTTAGAGACGCGCCGGGTAGTGTGAGCGGGGTCCCAGGTAGGACCCCGCCACCACAATGGCACCCAACGGGTTTGTCCACAGGACATTAAAATTCTACTACCAAAAATTCGTCGTTTTGGGGAAATTTTTCGAAATTAATTTTATGCTTTTATCTTATAGCCCATACATTTAAGATTTCAAAAACACTCTAGTTTTATTTCTACGATATTTAGAAGCAAAGTTATGGCATAATTAGTAAACCGGAAACGGAGTTTATAAAACCGGAAGTACACCCCTACTCAAAATATTTTTAAGATACTGAATTGAAATTTTCAGAACATGTTTTATTTTGTTATATCTGTGTTTTGAAATAAAATCTAAACTCTGTGTGGTTATTTATGTATTTTATTGCTTTTTTATGAAATTAAACCATTTGTTTTTTAAGAAATCGTGTTTTTGCATAAAATGTGACATAATTTAAAAACTTTCAAGTGTATTACAAATATTTTTATCCCTAACACATATAAAGATGTTATTCACGTGCGGTATAAATATTATTTGAATACATTCATTAGAATTTTCTGTAAATGCAATTTTTCATCAAAATTTTACTAAAAGTGACAATTGTCATAGTCTGTAAAACTCTCCAGAAAACAGCACAAGTTTTTTAAAAAGTCCGAATTATAGTTAAACATGAAGCTAAAGAGATCTTGACCCATAAATATGGTGAGTTTAAAAAATTTACAATCAGTAGAAATTTTTTTTATGCCATATTAAAATCTTTAAATGCATTTTCTGAGAAACTATGTTTTTCAATTTTTTGCTTCATGGTAAAGTTTACTATAGGATTTCTTTTTAAAATATTGAATTGAATTCTTTAGAAAATGTTTTATTTAGTTTTATCTCCACAGTCTAGACTATAATCTAATATCTGTGTATATATTTATGTATTTTATTGCACTTTTTGTGAGAAAAGAACATTAGTTTTTTGTAAAAAATTTAGTTCTTGCACAAAAAATGCCATATTTTAAAAACTTTTCAAAAGTATCACAAATTTTATAGCTCTAAGCACAGATAATAATATATTTAATGTATTGTATAAATATTATTTGAATATATTAATTAGAATTTTCAATACAAGCCTTACCGTAACTGCAATTCTTCACTAAAATTTCACTCAAAATTCCCAATATATCCAAAATTATTTTTAATTTTGGGGAAATTGTACTTGAATTCCTACTTTTATGTGCCATTTCAAATAAAAAAAAAGTTTATTTAGTTGAAAATTTATATATTTCAAAAAAAGTGCTCCGAAGGTAGACACATACTTTTTTAAATTATTAACCTGTATTCGACGCCAACTTAGATTTGTCTCCATTGTTGTAACAATGTAGACAATGACAACTGTTAAGACAATGCCAAAAGTTGACGTAGAAAACCTGTTTATCAGCCAAACTGACCCTCACACTCTTTCTTCAATTCCTGTTATTAGTTCTCACCCTCTCCCTACATATATATCTTGTTCAAATTTTCAATCATTAATAAAATACTTTCTATCATCCATTCAAAGTAGTACTGTGTTTAATTTTTTTATATTAATTGTTTAGTTCTTGATTTTTTCTTGTAACACATATGTGAAGTGTAGAAATTTATTACTAAAACAACCAGTACGCGGCAAACGTCAGATAAAGACCTCTTGCAGGTGCGAAGACTTGAGAAATATTTTCAACTTTTATCATCAGACGCTGTAGTTTATTTTTATTTGCATTATAATGTACACTGTAATTTTCCCCGTATCAGAGTTTTAGTATTTTTGAGAACTCGATCATAAGCCATGTTTAGATAAAACTGTATTTATATCAACCACTGTTTATTTGCGTGTTCATTTTCATATTGTGTTTCAATTCCCTCTTCAATTCTTATTAATATGTATTTTATGTAAACAATTTTCAATCAGATAATTTACAGACGTCATTGACTAGGTATACATCTTTTGCGCGATGACAACATGCTGTTTGTTCTGAAAGTTGTTTGTATGGTAGGAACTTTTCAGAAATGTGAGAGTTTCTGTTTGTCTTTCACTAATACAAGTTCGCCACACAAAGCTGTTGGCACTTGTTTAAATGTTATCTTCGCAAAATAATACTGTTGTGTTTTAAATCAGAGTTTTATAGTCCAGTATGTGTCGACTAAGTTATATAGAGAAATAGTGATGCATTATTTTTCTTGCTGGGATATTTATTTTGAAACTCCCCTCTATCTGAACGTAACTCAAACAGGCATATGTCGTCTGGTACAGTGGTCCCCAACCCCCGGGACCACAGACTGTGGATCCAATTGTACCAGGTCGCACAAAGGGCATTAAATTATTTCTGTTTTATTTACTGTGGCGTATTTCTCACGGGTTTGTGCGATTTAATACTTAATATTCCATGTTAAATCAATTTATATTAATTGTTGGTGTAACATTATTTTATTCTGAAGACATATTTAAAGAATTAAATTAAAACAATTTAAAATATAAACAATCAATGTCCCTCCTCTCAGCGGGCCGCTGTAAAATAAGCAAACATTGACCAGTCCGCGGAGATAAAAAAATTGGTTTTGAAACTTTTTTGAAGTTGAAATTTTTATCATACTTAGATTATGCATACGTTGTAGATTGGTGGAGAGTGTAGGGGTAATTAATAATCCTGGGATTAAATGGACTGATAAAAGGGAGAGTAGTTTCTTTTTTTCCGACACGAAAACGGAATGGTTTCACATATTACTTGAATATAGGATTATTAAAGTGCATTAATATTATTTAATATGTGTTCAAAATGTTTATGATAAGTAGAAACGACAAGTGCACCAATTGTAACAACAATTGTGCTACATGAGAATTATTTTAGAAAACGCTCTAGAAACCAATATTCCACGTCATTTTAATATTTTAATTGCGTTAAATTAAACTACGAACTTCTTGATCTAAGGGAGGCTATTTAAAAACATTGATTTAATACATTAAAATTAATTTGGTTAGAAAATTAAAAGAGGAATTTAAAGATCTTACATTAATGGGTAATTGTACATAGCCAAGCTAAAAGGAAATGTATTGCTATTTTGCCACGAAAAAGTGGATAAAATTATGTTTTACATATATTCATCTTTTAAGTGACAACGTACACTGACTAAGCTTAAAGGTCTTTCAAAGGAACCAGATGTAACTGTAAGGCTACTTAGGTTAGCCACTTAGATTACTTAAGATCTTTGATAAAACTTGTCCAGAAGATTGTTTATAAATCTTACAAAAAAATTAGTGTTTTTTATAGCTAGCTAGCCGTTACACACCCGCTTCACTGGGTATTTCATGATGTTTTAAAAATATATAATGTTTATATATAAAAATATAAATTATTAATATCTAAGTCCTACCATTAAGAATTCGATTGTATTGAAAAGTATACTTATACCTGTAATTGTCACCTCTTGATTAAAAAAAAAGAGCAGAAATCATCCAATTTGTATTTTCTAAAAATCTCTAAAATTGAAGTATAGAATGATGTTTGCACTTTCGTAACCCTATAACCAATGGATTCCCGCAAAACCAATTTTCGGTGGATCTCTACTCTATAAAATGAACATGCAAGCCAAATTTCAAGTCTAAACCTAACAGGAAAAAAAACGAATTTTTTACTATCAATACCCCGTAATCCCGTTGAGAGTCGTTTTCCAAAATAACCGTTCTTAGCGGATTTCAATTCAACAAAAGAAAAACGCAAACCAAATTTCATTATTATAGTCCTTGTAGTTCGAAAAAAGGATGTTTTTTGTCAGTACGCCCCAGTAACCCTCTGCTTCCCCGGGAGTTGATTTCTGTAAAATACATTCTTAGTGGATCCCTATTTAACAAAAGAAACATTCTTAACAAATTTCCAGTATGTGGGTCTAACAATTCAAAAAATGAATTTTTTCTATAACTCTTTTTGAACCCTCGCAACTCTCCTTGGGGGTCAATTTTCATTTTGCTCTTTATTAGAGGTACTCTATTCCCCATAAAAGGATCCTGCCTACCAATTTTCAAGCAGGTAGATCTAATAGTTTAAAAACGGAAATATTTATTGATTACGCCCCTTGAGCCCCCGCAACACAACTTGGGGGTCTATTTTCACAAAACCCGTTTTGTAGGGGAACTGTACTCTAGGAAAGGAATCTGCTTACCAAATTTGAAGACTATGCGTCTAATAAATTAAAAATGGAAAAAAATTATCTATAACGCCCCTTGAGCCCCCGCAACGCCACCTAGGGGTCGATTTTCACAAACACATTACATAGGGGATTTTTAATCCATGAAAGGTTTCTGATTATCATATTTCAAGTCTGTACGTCCTGTAGTTTAAAAATGGAAATAATTATCTATAACATCCCTTAACCCTGCAAAACCCTTTGGAGGGTCGATTTTCACGAAACACATTTTGTAGCGTATCTCTATCCTATGAGAGGAATCTGCTTACAAAATTTTAAGACTGTGCGTCTAATAGTTTAAAAATTGGAAAAATTATTTTTAACTCCCCTTAACCACCCACAACATCCCTTGGGGGTCAATTTTCCCAAAACCCATTTTGTAGCGGATATTTACTCCAAGAAAGAAACATGCCTACCAATTTTCAAACAGGTAGGTCAAGTAGTTTAAAAACGAAAATATTTATCTTTTACGTCCCTTAATCCCACGCAACGCCACTTGGGGCTTCTTTCCCAAAACCCATTTTGTAGCTGATCTCTATTCTATGAAAGGAATCGATTTATAAAATTTAAAGTCTGTGCGTCTAATAGTTTAAAAATGAAAATAATTATCTATAACGCCCCCTAAGCCCCCGAAACGCCACTTGGGGGTCGATTTTTACCAAACTCATTTTGTAGCGGATCTCTAATCAATGAAAGGAATCTGCTTACCCAATTTCAAGATTGTACGTCGAGTAGTTTAAAATTGGAAACAATTATTTATAACGTCCCTTAACCCCCGTAACGCCCCTTGCGTTTCGAATTTCACAAAAAATCCGTTCTCAGTGGATCTTTACTCCCTGAAAGGAACATGTCTACCAAATTTCAAATCTGTAGGTTGAATAGTTCCGTAGATATCGTAATTTGTCAGTCAGTCAGTGAGTCGCTTTTCTCCTTTATATATATAGTTTTGGGATATTTGTTCGGGAGCACCTAGAACCCAAACTGTGATTTTAAAAAAAAATTTCAAAAACCTTCCCGGGGATATACCTAATAATTTCCCAAATTTTCACGGCGATTGGATGCATGATTTTTGAATCTATCGAGTACAAACAGACAGGCACACATTCATTTTTATATAGAGAGATGTATCATGCCAGTATACACTGGTGTGCAAAAATTAAGGACGAGACGGTTTTTTCCAATATAACTTTGTACAAAAGCATTCCAATCAACACATTTAATACCGTAAGATCCCCCAATACGTAAGGACATGAGTAATGTAATCAACACTTACTAAAAGAGAAATCAGAGGGATAAAAAGAAGCTTTATTGAAAAGTAGCATGGAGCGTAATGCGACTGAAGGCCGAAACATCCCTGCGATGGGTGTCCAGCAAGAAATATCCGGTCTTTAGTAGGGAATATGATCTCCCCTGACTGCTAGGCAGGTTTCACAATGTCTGCCCATGCTGAGAATGAGGGTGTCAATGAGTTGTTGAGGCATTGCTGCGCCCATTCGTCTTGCAGAGCCAATCGAAGCTCCGGAATCGTTACTGGTGGTAAGGTACGAGCTGCCAAGCGTCTGCCTAGAAAATCCCATACATGCTCGATGGGATTGAGATCCGGAGATCGTGCCGGCCAATCCATACGTTCAATATCCTCACTCTCTAAGAGCTGTTCGGCAGCTACTGTGCGATGACATGGTGCATTGTCGTCCATGAAAAGGAACTTCGGACCCATAGCGCCTCTAAAAAGACGCACATATGGAAGAAGAATCTCGTTACAATAACGGGTCCCGTTGACTGAACCTGCGTCGAAGATGTGAAGGTCTGTACGACTACCAAGCATGATGCCTCCCCAAACGAGAACACCGCCACCTCCATACCTGTCCCTTTCAATGATGTTCGAGGGATGATTGCGGCTTCCCCGCTCTTCCAGATGAGTATGCAATGAGAATCGCTACTCAGACTGAATCTGCTCTCATCTGTAAAGAGTACTCGTCCCCATTCATTGTCTCTCCAATTCCGGTATTCCCGGCCACCACAGAGAACGCCTTCTCCGATGGGCAGGCGTTAGAGGTACACACCGTACAGGACGTCGTGCAAACAGACCACCACCGTGCAGTCTTCTGGCCACGGTAAAACGCGATATCGGTCGTCCAGTCGCCTGTGTCGTGTGTCTAGCGATTTCTCCCGCTGTCTGCCGCCTGTTTCTTCTGGCCTGTAAGGCAATATACCGGTCATCTGCGGGTGTGGTTCCTCGTGGACGACCACTACTGAACCCCCGGATAGCTGTTCCTGTAGTTTGAAATTGTCTCCAAAGTCGTGAAACGATGCTGTGAGCCATTCCGAACTCTGGCAGCCACACTTGTCACACTGCGACCTTCCTCCAACTTCCCAATGATTCGACCTCGGGTAAAAGCATCCAGATGTCGTCTAACAGATTGATTATTCGCCATTTCTCGCTGAGGCAGCAACTCGGTGTGATTTTAACTGCTATACGGTGTGCAATCTCTTTGCCAGAAATACTAATCTTACACCGACAACATGCTTTACTACTCAGACACTCCCCCATTACGTCTACCTGCATATCTGCGCATGTGCTACCGTACATCACCTCACTTAATCTCCTGATTGGTCTTTCTGTCCGCTCTGCCTCTTCGTTCAGCTGATATGCTAATTTTTCGACTTCGTCCTTAATTTTTGCACACC